>PVJC01044456.1:0-14107 GCA_004026665.1 Murina feae
TGATCCCTGGAAGGGGTCTGGGGAGCCGCCAAGCAGGACTCCAGCCCCCAAGAGCTTGCTTTCCCGCTCCCCAGTGGCCCCCAAAGGGCCTGGGGAGCCGCCAAGCAGGCCACCGACTCTTTCCCACTCACCGGTCCCCTGCTGCCTTCCTTTCCCACTTCCCGGTGCTGCCAAGGGGTCTGGGGAGCTGCCAAGCAGGACCCTGGTCCCTGCAGCCTTGCTTTCCCGCTCCCCGGTGCCTCGCAAAGGGCCTGGGCAGCTGCCAAGCAGTCCGAGACCGCCCCGCTGCCTCTTTCCCACTCACCAGCCCGCCACCTTGCTTTCCCACTTCCTGGTGCCCTGCAAGGGGCCTGGGAAGCCCACCAAGCAGGCTGCCGACCCCCTGCCGCCTCTTTCCCGCTCCTCGATGCCCCTCCAAGGGCCTGGGAAGCCACCAAGCAGGCCGCCGACCCCCTGCCGCTTCTTACCCGCTTCCCGGTGCCCTCCAACCCTGCCACCTCTTTCCCACTCACGGGTCCTGGGTCCTGCGCTGTCCTGCCCTGCAGCCGCTCTGTGCACTCGGGAGGTCCCTCAGCCCGGCCTATGCCCTCTCGCAGTCTGGGACCCCTCGGGGGATGTCCACCTGCTGGCGTGCCTGACCAGCCTGGGTGAGGGGCTTTAAAGCTGCCCACAGCTCCCATTGACCCAACGTCCCAGCAAGTCCGGCTGGACGTAGGTTTCCTATAATTGATGCTATTTCTTTAAGGCGAGGCCTTTTACTAACAAAGCCTCCTCTCTGCCTCACTTCTTGGCTTCTATAATGAAACAATTGTTACACTTAATTGTCGCAAATATGCGTTTTGCTTCAGGCCAAAGGCTAAGGAGCCAGTGAGCAGGTAGTTTCCCTTTCTCTCCTGCTGCAACGGATGCTGCCTAAACATTTACTCAGGTCCATGAGTGGCGGCCGCCATGTTGGCTGTGCTAATTTGCATACAGCCGTTCTCATTGGCTGTGGGCGTCTCGGAGAAATGGTTAATTTTACTATTCCGCTTTTATTAGTTTAGATATTGTTGGACTCCTCCCTTTCTATTTTGATAGAGTAGCTTTTGCTAATTTAGGGAATAATAAAAAAGTTAGGGCTCTCTCATTTTGTTCTTCTCTTGCACCCTCCAGGTCTGGGTCCCTCTGCTGATGGTCATCATGATTGTGTACAGCAGTTGTCTCTTCCTCCAGCCACTCCGTGGTAGACAGAATAATGTCCCCCCAAAATGTCCATGTCTTAATTCCTGGAGCCTATAAATATGTTACCTTATATAACTACAAGAATTTTACAGCTGTAAATAATTTAAGGGCCTATAAATGGGGGAGATTATCATGGATTCCCAAAGTGGGCACAATGTAATCACAAGTGTCCTTAAAAGATGGGATAGGGAGACAGAGAGTCAGAGAAGTAGATATGATAATGGAAAAGAAGGAGATATGATGTTGGAGTAACTTGATTACTGGCTTAAAAGATTTAAAAAAGGCCACAAGCCAATGAATGTAGACAGCCTCTAGAAGCTGGAAAACTCAAGGAATGGATTCTCCCCTGGAGCCTTTAGAAGGTACATGTCCTGCCAAATTCTTAGCCCAGCAAGACATACATCTAATGATCTTACAGAATTGTACATACTAAATTTATATTATTTGTCATTAAGTTTGTGGCAATTTGTTATAGCAGCAATAGGAAGCTGATACCCACGATTTCCAACATGCTGTGTTGCAATGTGCATGTGAAGCTTTTTACTGAAGGGAGAGGGAAAAATCTCAGAAAGGAATCACAGTGCAAGAACAAAGGCAGAGGTGCTGGCTAGCATTAACTTTCCCTTGCACCACACAAGGGAAGGTAGTTCAAGACTTGGGCTTTCACAAGGTAGATGTCATCGCCCTCCCTGGAATGCTCCTCAACTCTTGGCCAGACTCTCGTTCTCTGTTTTGTGTCATAGATCCTTCATTTTTCAACCCTGCCACTGCAAGCTGTGAGCCTGCCAAATCCCATAGTAGGTAAAAACATGTCTCCTATTTCCTCATTGGCAGGGATCTGGCTTTGAATTTCAGCAATAGTGGACCCCATACTTATAGTGACAGCCCTGGCATGTTCTTGCCCTTCCCACCCCCAGACCAGCAGCAACATAAAAGGCCCACACAGGCTAAAACACTTCTTCATTCCAAAAGGAGACTCTGTACCCATTAAGTAGTCACTCCCCACTTGCTTCTTCCCCCAAGCCCTGACAACCGCCATCTGCTTTCTCTTTTTATGGATTTACTTATTCTGGACATTTCATATAAATTGAATAATATAATATATGGCCTTCTGTATTTGGCTTTTTTCATTTAGCATAATGTTTTTGAGGTTTATTCATATTATAGGATATATCAGTACCTCAGTTATTTTCATGCTTGAATAATATTCCATTGAATGGATATATATTTTGTTTATCCATTTATCTCTCAGTGGATACTTGGGTTGTTTTCCCCTTTGGGCAATTGTGAATAATGCTTCTATGAACATTTGTTTATGAATATTTGTTTGAATGACTCATTTCTACATGGACCTGTATTTTCATATCTCTTGGTATATTCCTAAGAGTGGAATTATTGGGTCACCTGGCTTTGGATAGCTACTTTTTTGTTATCAAAAATAAATGGCTCAAGTTCCACTAAATTACTTATTTATTTATTTTAAAATATATTTTATTGATTTTTTACAGAGAGGAAGGGAGAGAGAGAGTTAGAAACATTGATGAGAGAGAAACATTGGTCAGCTGCCTCCTGCACACCTCCTAATGGGGATGTGCCTGCAACCAAGGTACATGCCCTTGACCGGAATTGAACCTGGGACACTTCAGTCTGCAGGCCAACGCTCTATCTACTGAGCCAAACCAGTTAGAGCTCCACTAAATTATTTATTTTTCAGGATCTTCTCCACGTGGAAAGTGTTTATGAGAGGTACTGATTCCATCACCACATTGCTATTATCAAGCACATTATCCCATGACCATCTTTGTGGCTGAAACCATCAGGTGTGCTAAATCAGTGGTTACTAGAGTGAGGGCCCTAGGCTGTATCAGAACACAAGATGCCTTCCATCAACTTCTGACACATTAAATGGGTAACTTATGTGTTCATTATTTAACTCCCTAAAAAACTATGTGAGTTCCCCAAGAACAGGGGTTTGATATGTTTGTGTGATTCTGTATCCCATGTGCTTATGACAGTGCCTGGAACATTTTATGGTGAATGAACACATGAGCATTTGTAAGATCTGACCAGCAATGTTGTCTGATTTCATATCCTGTCTCTCCTTGATTGCCCAACCCCAGTTGGACCTGATAGCCTGATTTGGGGGAGGGAGGGATCGGGTTCATATCCATGAACTCTTTAGTTATAAATGGCACCTTTTGTGTTCATTTTTCCTTTCAAGAATCAAAAATATCCTGGCAACATTTAGAGTAGATATTTTATTCTCTTTGAAGGTGAAGAAAATGATAATCAAAGGCATTAATTTGTACCAATGACTCAGCTAGTAGGTGGTGGCAAATGAAGATAAGAGTATGTATTAGTTACCTAGGAATGCCATAACAAATTACCAAAAACTGGATAGGTTAAAAGAACGGAAATTTATTCTTTAATCATTCTAGAGGCCAAAAGTCTGAAATTACAGTGTCAAGAGGGCCATGCTCTCTCTGAAGGCTCTAGAGGGGAATCCTTCCTCGCCTCTTCCAACTTCTGGTGTCTCCAAGCTGTCTTGGCTGTGGCGGCATAGCTCCAGTTACAGACTGTTTTCACGTGGTCTTCTCTCCTGTGTCTTTGTGTGTCCTTTTTTTTAAATCTCTGATAAAGACACTCACCACTGGATTAGAGACCACCCTAATCCAGGATGATTTCATTTCACCATCTTAAACTTAATTTTTCTGCAAAGACTCTTATTCCAAGTAAGTTCACTTTCTTCAGTCTAATGCTCTCCCAACTGAGCTATTTCGGCAAGCAAGCTCAGTAAGTTCACTTTCTGAGGTTCAGGTGGAAATATCTCTTGAAGGTCACCATTCAGCTCACTACTGGTGGGAATCCCAGTGAAAATGTTTCCTTGGGCCTCTGATCTGTACTCCAAAGTGTGTCCACATAGCACTGTTTCCATGGATGGTAGCAGATTTTATGAAAAGGGAGGTTGCAGGTAAATGAGTTTTCAAAATCTGATTTAAATGAAAATAGGCAGGAATTTTTACTGCAGGACTTCTCAGGCTCTTTAATATCCATTGTAAAGTTTCTTGAAGGAAAAATCATGGTGCCCTCTCCGAATTTCTTTGCTCTTGAAATCCTTTTAAAAAAGTTTAATGAAGCACACTGGAGCTCTCACATGGGAGGCTTCCTGGAATACACATGGGAAGTGTTGCTTCTCTCGTTCCCTTACTTTTTTTTATGGGATAGGGTGAGGAGGACTTCATTCCTAGGAGATGTTCCATCTGAGATGATACAAATCACCCCAGCGAGGCTAAGTCAAATGGCACAGAAAAGAAAAAAAATATTATAGGCAAGGCATTCTTTATTTAGTAAACCTCTAAATAAAGAAACTCCACCTATTGCCTAATTATCCCGTATGATTGTCATAGTAATCATGCATTGCCTAATAGACCACATTGAAAATGTCAAGATAATTGCTGGGATCAAGTCCCATTAGGAATCTATTGCCTAAGTGCACACAGACAGAGAATTATAGAGTTTTGGAGCTACATGAGGGCCTTAGAAATATTTATTCTAACCCAGTAATTTTACAGATAAGGAAACAGAGACCCAGAGAGACAAAATAGTACAAAATAAAATCTGCTCAGAGTGATGCAGTTAGTTGCAGAGCTAGTTCTGGAACTTCTACCAACTGATTTCAAGTCCAAGGCTCTTTCCTCTACCCCAGGCCTCTTTTAAAATATCACTTTAGAAGGAAAAACTTTTACATTGATGATTCACTAGAAATTCACTAGGAATTTTTCTATAACTATACTTTTTGCTGGAAGTCCTTTTGTTTAAACTATTGGTTTTGGAAAATATTTCTAACATTTACTAATCCACTTTCCTGTCTTTCTTAAAGTGGAGTGCAATCGATAAAATTTATTTTTTCTTTAATTATGCATGATTTCACAGTGGCTTAGGTCTGTTGTGTGACCAGCTACCATTCACATCTGACCACAGATTAAGTAGATACAAACTGTATAGGAAGGAGATTAGCAACGTTTATAAAAGATGTCAAACCCTCACTGATTTTCATCTGACATTTTAAGTATGTGTGTGGGGAATACTATGAACAAGAATAAGGCAACTGAAGATTTAAAAATATCAGGAAAGATATTCTGATAGAAGCAATTGGTCTACTTTTCAATAAAAGTGGTTGTGTGTGCCCCTTATGGCATTTATGCAAGTAAGTTAGCCAACATTTATTATAGGGTGTTGGGTTGAATGTTCAGTGACCTTGTGATATGCCCTAGAAATTATTGGTTTTTAAAAATGTGAGCTTGTTTAACAGCCACTGGATAGGATTTTTGTAGATTTTAATAAGCTACAAGTGAGGTCTTAGAGGCTGCTGTCAGATAGGAGGTTTGCTGTCTTTTTTTTTTTCCATTAGGAAAAGATAGTTTTCCTAAAGGTCAAAGGTGTGAGAGTAAATGAGTAACTTTCCCGGGATGCAGCTGGGAGAAGCCAGGATGAGCAGAACTCTTATGCCCACCATGGAGTCATGGAAGGTAAGACTGAGGCAAATAGTTGACATTCTTTCATTCCTAGAATAGAGAGGTCCTTTCAATGCTGTTTGCCTCTGAAATCGGGACTAGGGTCCATGATTTCAGGTGATAATTGTTTTGTAGATCCTCTCTAGGAACAAGGAAGGACTTCTGATTATAGCAACTTATTGTCTGAAAAGGCAAACCATGATGAACTGGTCTAAGAAAGGCTAAGGGTGACACAAAGGTATGGAGGTGCCCCCTGACCTTCAGGTACACCACACATGGAGGGTCTGCACATGGCATATACCAAGGCTCTCAGTCCATATTCTCCTGTTACGTTGAGCCACTTGTGACAGTTTGACTCTCAAACCATCTCCAATTTCCTCTCCTGACGCCTGTGATTTGTTTCTTTCTCCAAAAGCAGGGAAACAATCCACTAATTAAGTGGTCTGGATTCTTGGACTAAAGGGAACTGGGCGTTTACTTGTTTCTATCTCAGGGCCTTAGACCTTTCTGTCTATTATGTTCTTCTTCCAGGTGTCAGCATGAATGTCACTTCCTCAAAGAGACCCTCCCTGACCCCTAGTTGTCCCACAGCATCTCCTGGCATTCACTCTTTATCTCAGTACCCTGATTCATTTTCTTTAGGTTCTGATCTCTAACAGAAATAATTTTGGTTATGTATTTCCTATGTGTGGTTATCTCTGATTTCTTCCATTAGACTGGCAGGCAGAGATTCTATATCCCAGAGCACCCAGTACAACCTACCACAGATTCAAGGGAAGGGGTGTCTATGGACTCCAAGTTAAGAATTCCTGTTCTAGAATATATCACTTGAGCTTGGTTCACCATTTTAATTCTAGCACATAGGACACAGTAAATACTCTTCACATATTTGTGGAAGGACAGATGGAAAGGAGGAAGGAAGGAACAAAGTAGGGGAACAGCATTCTTCTTTGTGTCTGATACTGTTATCAGAACAAGCTTGCCAATAAATGAATAAATGAATGAATGAATGGATCCTACAAGCAGGGCAGTGATAAATGAGAGTAGTCCCTTCCTCCACCAGCTCTAATAACGATTGTATCTTGGGTGAGGGCTGTTGTAAACTATGAAAACCAATTGAGTAATTCCCCCATAGCTGACACTGAATATGTACTTGAATGATGAAATGCCTCTTTGGATGATAGAAACAACCCCCACACTAATTTATCAGGTAAGAGGGATCAATGCTCTGAGATTTCTATCAGATCAGTTTTCCCCTTGAGCTACCATGGGGTTCCTTTCTCATCAGCAAGATCAGAGCTTTTGTGGGCTTTTGGCCTTTACCATGACAGCACTTCTTGTGGGAACCAGTCTCACCATCATTACCTGCCCTTGTGGAGCCAAAGTCATATGTAAGACATCTAAGGGTAGGACCCCTTTTTCTGCTTGGTGGGAAGACAAGACCCAAGGGATAGCTGATGCACTAAGAATCTTGCTCTATCATCTGACAGATTATTTCAGGTGCTCATGAATATCAACTGGAAGGATCAGTGCTAGGTGGATTATTTTTTTCATGATGCCTTACAAGCCAGCAGTCACTGACAGGACTTAAATGAAAACTCAGTGCTAGTAAAGACAAAATCTAATTAATTATTCAATTATTCAAAAAAAATTCCTAATATGTCAGCTGTGCAAATGCCAACATGCATCTATTGGTATCAGACACTTAAACTTTTGGAATGCTTTCTAAGATATTTAAGGATAAATGAATTTTTTAATTTTATTTTTTTAATTTATATTTATTGTTCATATTATTACAGTTGTTCCTCTTTTTCCCCCCATAGCTCCCCTCCTCCCATTTCCCACCCCACCCTCTGTCCCCACCCCCCCACCCCCGCTGTCCTCATCCATAGGTTTACGATCATTGTCCATTCTCTTCCCGCACCCCCAACACCCTTTACCCCTGAAAATTGTCAGTCCACTCCCTTTCTGTGCCTCTGATTCTATTCTATTCACCAGTTTATTCGATTCATCAGATTTTTTATTCACTTGATTTTTAGGTTCACTTGTTGATAGATATGTATTTGTTGTTCATAATTTTTTAAAAATATTTTTTATTGATTTATACAGAGAGGAAAGGAGAAGGATAGAGAGCTAGAAACATCGAAGAGAGAGAAACATCGATCAGCTGCCTCCTGCACACCCCCCGCTGGGGATGTGCCCACAACCAAGGTACATGCCTTTCACCAGAATCGAACCTGGGACCCCTCAGTCCGCAGGCCGACGCTCTATCCACTGAGCCAAACCAGTCAGGGCTGTTGTTTATAATTTTTATCTTTACTTTTTCTTCATCCTCTTCTCAAAGGATACCTTCCAGTATTTCATATAATACTGGTTGGGTGGTGATGAACTCCTTTAGCTTTTTTTTGTCTGTGAAGCTCTTTATTTGACCTTCAATTCTGAATGATAGCCTTGCTGGGTAAAGTAATTTTGGTTGTAGGTTCTTGCTGTTCATCACTTTGAATATTTCTTGCCACTCCCTTCTGGCCTGCAAAGTTTCTGTTGAGAAATCAGCTGACAGTCATATGGGTACTCCCTTATAGGTAACTGATTGCTTTTGTCTTGCTGCTTTTAAGATTCTCTCCTTGTCTTTTGTTCTTGGCATTTTAATAATGATGTGTCTTGGTGTGGTCCTTCTTAGGTTCCTTTTGTTTGGAGTTCTCTGCGCTTCCTGGACTTGGGAGTCTATTTCTTTCACCAGGTCTGGGAAGCTTTCTGTCATTATTTCTTCAAATAGGTTTTCAATATCTTGCTCTTTCTCTTCTTCTGGAACCCCTATAATTCTGATGTTGGTACGCTTGAAATTGTCCCAGAGACTTCTTACACTATCTTCATACTTTTTGATCCTTTTTTCTTTTGGCTTTTTTGGCTGGGTGGGTTTTGCTTCTTCATATTTCATATCTTTGACTTGATTCTTACAATCCTCTTGTCTGCTGTTGGATCTCTGTATATCATTCTTTATTTCAGTCAGTGTATGCTTAATTTCTAGCTGGTTCTTTTTCATATGCTCAAGGGTCTCACTAAATTTATTGGCAGTCTCTAGAAAATTCTTGAAAAACCTAATAACCGTGGTTTTGAACTCTATATCCAGTCGTTTGCGTTCCTCCATTTCTGTCTTTTGTGACCTGTTTCTTAGTCTCCACATTTTGGCTTTCTGTGCTAGGTGTCCTACATAGGGCCCAGTGATTCAGCCTCCCCAATCACCTGGGGTAGGCACTCTTGTTGTACGCCTTTAAAGGCTGGGTGCACAGTCTTGTAGTTATCACTGGGAGGTATCACTGGGGGGAAATGACCTGCAGGCCTTTCTCCTCGTTGTTTGGAGTTTGGATCTATTGGAGTTCTGTCCCATCTGCAGACCCTTAGGTTATGCTGCAGGCAGGCAGGCACACAGCTTGGGTGGGGTTGTAGGTGGGGTGGGGCGGGGTCTCAGAATTACTGGGGGTGGAGCGACTCACAATGGCTTCCCCTCTGCTGATGCCGCAGTTTCTACCAGGTTTGTTGTCTCCAAGCCCTGGGGTCTGCGTATGATTCTCAGTCCCCAAATCTCCGTGTCAGTGATAGCTGCGAATAGCACTGCTAGAACGCCACTGGTCTTCTGCCGCCCCATTGCCCTACAGCCCGAGTCGCATTCAATGCGACCCGGGAGTTTATAATCTCCTTCCAAGCCGTGGACCCGAGTGCAGCTGCTGCCACACTTTCACACTCACTGCTGCACCGCCGCCTCCGTTTTGTGAGTCGGTACCTTTCAGTTTGGGCACCGGGAGCTTCTACTCAGTCTCCAAGCACTCCTTTTCTTGCCTTCTAGTTGTAAAGCTTCCCCTCCCTTGGTTCTGGAGGATGGCCATTTATCCGTATAGTTGTATTTCTAAAATGTAGGTGTGGAGGCTGCGCATTTAGGTATATACCTCATGCCGCCTTCTTGGTTCTCCCGATAAATGAATATTAATGAAAGAGTTATAAAAATGAAGGATCTATTTCTGAATAGGGGAAAGATAAATATTTTGGGAAAATAAATAGCAACTAAAGGTGGCTGTAAAAACTAGAGGTTATGCATGAACTTGCTTTCTGTAATGGTACAGAGGGGTCCATCTTTCTAGGTTATCATGCAGATCAAATAGGAAACAGGTTCTGGTGTTCTCCACCCACCTTACCCCAAAGCTGATCGACTTGCTTAACATGATTCAAAGTGATAACTAATTATGCCTTCCTTGGGCCAGACATGCTGGTCCATCTATATAATCATCTATCTTTCCACTCTTTAGCTTTGTGAGGTATGTGCTTTATCAGATAAGATAGTCAAGGTCTATATGGAATATAGATTAAGTGAATTCCGTAGAATTCCCAGCCTATTCTGTAAATGTGCCCCTCAGTGGTCTTGTGGATTCAGGATTCTCTCTAATTGCTTCTTCTCCTCCATTAAGAGTCATTCGTCTCCTGTTCAATGATTTCTCTAAATCTGTAATGCCAATTAGAATCATCTGGGAGTTATCATAATATATTTTAGAAATTAAAATATATTTACTAGTATATATATATTGATTTCAGGGAAGAAGGGAAAGGGAGAGAAAGATAGAAACATCAGTGATGAGAATCATTGATTGGCTGCCTCCTGCAGGGGATTGAATTGGGGTACCGAATTCAGGGATACCGAAACCTGGGTATGTGCCCTTGACCTGCCCTTCAGTCTGGGACCTTCATTCTGTAGGTCTGACACTCAATCCACTAAGCCAAACCAGCTAGGATGGACTAAATTTTTTTTTTAAGTATATTTGCCTGGGCCCCACTCCAGGAGTTTATTAAAGCTTTCCAAGTGATTTCATTGAACAACCACTGCTCCAAATCTCCACCAACTACTCACAATGACTTTTGTTCAGATTCTATAGATGGCTCTCAGTTCACTCTCCTAGTTCAAAAGAAATGAGCAGCTGTTCAAACCAAATGAGACGAGGAAGATTACATTTTTACCAGAAATCTTGTTAACCCCAGATTATGTTATCTAAAATCTGCTCAGCCCTGCCCTAACTGGTTTGGCTCAGTGCATAGGGCGCCGGCCTGTGGACAGAAATGTCCTAGTTTGATTCTGAGCAAGGGCATGTACCTTGGTTGCGGGCACATCCCCAGTAGGAGGTGTGCAGGAGGCAGCTGATCAATGTTTCTCTCTCATTGATATTTCTAATTCTCTATCCCTCTCCCTTTCTCTCTGTAAAAAAACAATAAAATATATTAAATAAATAAATAAATAAACAAACAAACAAACAAATAAAATAAAATCTGCTCAGCCCTGCTGTACTGTTCTGAACTTCCTGACCTGTTATTTGCCTTGGTGGAATTCAAGCCTTTTTTTGTTTTGTTTTGTTAATCCTAACCTGAGGATTTTTCCCCCATTGATTTTTAGAGAGCATGGAAGGGAAGGAGGGAGTAGGGGGGGAGAGAGAAACATCAGCGTGAGAGAGACACATCTGTTGATTGCCTCCTGCACTCAACTGGGATCAAACCTGTGGTGGACAGGCCCTCACTCCAACCACTGCTCAGCCAAGACAGCATTCAAGCCTTTTGACCTGTTTCTACCCTGTTATGTTTCTCTCATATGGCCTCTGTGGCTGGAGATTATCTTGCTTCTGTCAACTTTACATTCAATTAGTTCAGAGGAAATGTATATGAGCCTTGGTGTTTCCCCTTAAAGATGGCATGGTGGTTCTGGCTTCTATTGACTTGGCAAAGGATTGTTGCAGAAAGACCAAAAAACTAAGCGACGCTTTGAAGGAGTGGAGAAATCATAGTTTTAATCACTCGAGGTCTCTGGGAAAGTTCCAAATCAGAGCAAAGTAACACTCGGGAGCCCTGTCTCCTATATGCTTCCTGAGTTCATTGTATTGCAAATATGTTCCCTCTCTCTAGGCCCTGGATGAACTGCAACTCCCAACTTCCCTTTCCCCAGGTGTTCCAAGGATTCCATGCCAGCCTACAATCCACTCTTTCCCCAGGTGTTCCAAGGTTACAGTGTCAGCTAACAAACCACCCTTCCCTCAGGGCAGCGCTCCTGGCTTGTTTTGCTAATCCAGTTTTGGTGAAGGAGGCAATGCCTCAGCTGAAGGTCATTCCCCCAGAACATCAGGGCTACCTTTGCATTAGCCCTTTTAGCCTTCTCAGATTCTATGTCTACAAATATGAAACATATGACCATAGATCTATAGATTAAAAATAAGGTCAAAGTGGGAAGAGTGGAATTCTATAATCTAGCAAAATTGAGCCCTATTTGAATAACCAGAACTTCATTTAGCAAAATACAAGTTTTCATTTGGATTAAATCTTGTGGGGTCTCAATCAATAATTTGAAAAGTGAAATCGTGGTCTTTTGGGGGTATTTTAAGTAGTGATTAAAATGGGCAGTGGAAAACATTCCCAGTTGGTATCAGACTCAGGGAACATGGAATCATTTTCTTCACTTAAGTCTAGTTTTACCATTTTGTTTTCATTAAATTTTGTCTACTTGTTTTTTTTTGTTCTTACAATTTTATTAGGGCTATAAACAAGGAATTTATAGCTCTTCTTGACCCATATACAATTTAAGAAAAAATAACACTGAAGCATTCATGAGAATTATGCCCCACAATGACAATTGCTGGGCCACAGAAGTGTACATGGACCTTCCTGGTGGCCAAAACAAACAGAAAGAGAAACTTGATTAGCTAAAGATTCATTGCGTTAACTCAGCAGAAGTTTTGCAGGCAGATGTACACGAACAAAATTTCCCCAAGGAGGACATATAAAATGTATACTGAGCAGAAGAAGGTCAGTATTTATAACAACATCCCATGATCACCAAAACAGAGAGTTTACACCCTTATTTCAATAGCATCCTTTTATGCAAGACAAAGAATACATGTCAATTAAAATAACTTTGTGGTGGACCAAAGCAAAATGAACAACTAATCAAAACAAAATTATAACTGATTCATGTGAAATCCTTATGAATATTTATCCAATCATAATTTCTGTACATTCATAAATTCCTAAACAAATTTGAAATATTAATGTTTTATTTTCATACATTTGGGCCCACACTCTAACTAAAGAAACAAGGTTGCCTTTTCTCCCTATCTCTGTGCTAGAGAAAAGCAACTGCTTCTCTGTAATTCTAGCTTCCTCTTAATATCTGAAAAAATACAGTGTTTTCTGGTGTATAAGTAAGGTGACCAGATGTCCTGCTTTTGGCGGGACAGTACCGATTTTTAACAATTTGTCCTGCATCCCACAGTGTTTTAAAAAAGTCCTGATTTTTGGAAAGAATGCATGACAAGCTAGGGAACGGTGGGAGAACAGGAAAGGAATATACGGTTTTCGGCAGCCAAGCGGTCAATGGTGTCCCACTTTACCAATGTTAAAATCTGGTCACCTTAGTATAAGATGACTTTTTAACCCAGGAAAATCTTCTCAAAAGTTAGGGGTTGTCTTATAGGGCGGGTGCTGAAACTTCCGAGCCAGACTGGAAAATCTGTGGTCGCTGCATACAGTGGGGAGAGCTCAAAAACGGCTGCACTCCATTCATTTCTTTGGAGCCGGATGGAGACCGCAAGTGTCTCCGGTCAGCTCCTTTTTGTGCCACATACAGTCTCTGTCTGGACTTTTTAACCCAGGAAAATCTTCTCAAAAGTTGGGAGTTGTCTTATACGCCCAGTCGTCTTATACACTGGAAAATATGGTAAGTATTTAACTTATGTGGAACCTAGTCCTTCAGAATTAAAAGATATGTAAGGTGACCAGACGTCCCGCTTTTGGCGAGACAGTCCCGATTTTTAACAGTTTGTCCCACGTCTCATGGCGTTTTAAAAAAGTCCCAATTACTCTTTGTAATATTTTAAGTAATAATGAAAAAAAAGAAAAAAAAAAAAAAGAATCCCCCTCCCCCACTGTCAATGGTGTACCGCTTTAAATCTGGTCACCTTAAATATATGAGGTTTTCTGGAAATCACTCCTGTTTATATGTGTACTGTCAAAAAAGAGGCTGAAAATCATTTATAGGCAAGGCATTTGGGGATGGAGGAACTTGCAGCAGCCATGTCTGAAATTAGAACCAGCCCAAAACAAGCATACTCTTATACAGGCTTCTGGATTTGTTTTTCCTGTGGCCAATTTTTTTTTTTTTTTTTTTTACTATCTCTATGTTTTATGATTATTTCCCTTTTTTCATTTTTATAGTTTGTGGTTTATTATTTGTTCATCTCTTGTTTTTAACCTGTGTTTAATAATTCCCCAACCCAATGACTGTTTGCAGCTAGAAGCATAATTCTGTTCAAATACTAGAATCTCTTCTGTTTCTCCTGTCTAATGAT
>PVJC01044457.1:0-14090 GCA_004026665.1 Murina feae
CTATGAACATAGGGATGCATATGTCCTTTCTGATTGGTGTTTCTGGTTTCTTAGGATATATTCCCAGAAGTGGGATCACAGGGTCAAAAGGGAAATCCATTTTTAAGTTTTTGAGGAAACTCCATACTGTTCTCCACAGTGGCTGCACCAGTCTGCATTCCCACCAGCAGTGCACGAGTGTTCCTTTTTCTCCGCATCCTCTCCAGCACTTGTCGTTTGTTGATTTGTTGAGTAGGAGTCTATTCACGATATAAATCTAATTCATTCTTCCTTTTAATAGTCTCTTTAGGCCTGTGAAATTTCTTCACTACATTTAATAGTTGTGCTATCTCCTCCACCCCCAAATCATTTTTTAAAAATATATTTTATTGATTTTTTAAAGAGAGAAGGGGAGAGAGATAGACAGTTAGAAATATCAATGAGAGAGAAACATTCATCAGCTGCCTTTGGCACACTCCCTTCTGGGGATGTGCCCGCAACCAAGGTACATGCCCTTGACTGGAATCGAACCTGGGACCCTTCAGTCCGCAGGCTGACGCTCCATCCACTGAGCCAAACTGGTCAGGGCAAATCATTTTTTTTTTTTTTACATTAGGGCTGAAGAAAAAAACTTTTAAAATGGTTATTGTTGAAACTATTACACATATCCCCTCTCCCCCTTGTTGACTTCTTCTAGACACCCCCCCCTGCCTTCACCACCCTATTATCTGTGTCCATGTGTTATGCATACATGCATACAAGTTCTCTGCTCTCTTCCCACTCACTACCTTCCCTCTGAGATTCTACAGTCTGTTCCATGCTTTTATGCCTTTGGATCTATTTTGCTCACTAGATTTTGTTCATTAGATTCTACATGTGAGTGAGATCATGCAATACTTGTCTTTCTCTGACTGGCTTATTTCACTTAGCATAATGGAAATAAACATTTTCACACACACACACATGTGCACAAGGAATAACCAAATTGATAGATGGGCAAATGATTGGAACAAACAGTTCTCCAAAGAAGATATACAAATGACCAGTAAGCACATAAAAAGATGTTTAGCATCACCAACCATCAGGGAAAAGCAAATCAAAACCACGAGATATCACTTCACACCCACTAACATGGCTAAAATAAAAAGATGGAAAATAACAAGTGTTCACAGGGATCTGGAGAAATTGGAACCCTCATACAGTGCTGGTGGGAATACAAAATGGTACAGCAGTTTTGGAAAAACACTTTGGCAGTTTCTCAAAATGTTAAACATACAGTGACCACGTGACCCAGCAATTTACTCCTAGGTATATAAGTCAAGAGAGATGAAAATGCCCATTATTGCAAAAAATTGTACATGAATGTTCATAACAGCACTATTCACAATAGCCTAAAAGTGTGAACAAGCTAAATGTCCATTAACTGATGAACGGATAAACAAAATGTGGTACGTCCATATAATGGGTTATTCAGTCATAGGTGGAACAAAGAACTGACACAAGCTACAACATGGACTGGCCTCAAAAACATGATGAGCGGAAGGAGTTAGATATAAAAGGCATACACACTGTATGACTCCACTTCTATAAAATGTCCAGAACTGGCAAATCCACAGAGAAAGGAAGATTATTGTCTGTCAGGAGCTGGGGAGAGGAAGGGAAGATGGATGACTGCTCACGGGCACAGCGTTTCCTTAGGGAATGGTAAGATGTCTGCAATTAGACAGTGGATGGCTGCACAGCCTTGTGAATGTATTAAAACCAGTGAATTTTATACTTCAAAAGGGTGAATTTTATGGTGTGTGAATTATATAGCTCAATTAAAAAAAACGCAGAAAGAAAATGTAGGGGAAAGGGGGGCGGCTGGAATGATCCATGTGGTAATAGATTAGAGTTGGACACATCCGAATGAACTCATGCTCAGCTTAATATCGAAGCAAATAGCTACATACGGAAATACTTAGTTGTGTGAACACACAGGTGAGTATCCAGACACACATGTCCTTGCTCTGTCAGCTGGGAGTGCCTGAGCAGCAGGGACACGTATTAGCAATGAACACGCCTGGCATCCAGTCTGAGTGACTGGAGGGCTGGGCAGCAAACTTACAGTTGAGCCTGGAGCATCGGGCGGCGCCAGGAAATGAGCAAGTGCTCCAAACCTCACAATGCTGGAGGCACGTCTAAGGGACACAATGGCCAAACGTAACAATTTAAGAAAACAAAACAAGTGTTAAATTTTAACTCAAAGTATAAAAATACCCACGAGTCCAACTAATGTAAACGATTAAGTAAACAAATACAGGTGGGAGAAAGACTGCAGATCTCCCCTACTGAGGAGTAAGAACTAATTTACAGATGTTCTGCCCTCAAGGGGGTGGGGCGTATTCCCCCGCCCTGAGGTGTGTGAGGACTGTGCGTAGTGAGCGCCTTCCGAGAGCAAGTTTCAGGGGAGAAACTGAACCAACATCAGTAGGGATGGTAAGTCCTATTGACAGATGTGCCCCTGATACGATTGTGACGAAAATGGCACTTTACTGTGTGGCCTTCCCCAAAATCCATGACCTCAGCGTGAGGAAAACATGAGAGAAATTCTATATACGCTCGCCAGTACTTCTTCAAGCTGTCAAGGTCACTAAACACAAGACAAGTCGGAGAGACTGCCACAGCCACAAGGGGACAAGGCCACGCGATGACCAAGCTATAGGCACCTGAGCAGGAGGGTATTAGGGAAAAAGTAAGGGAATCTGACTGTGGGCTTTATGTACCCTATTTGCATAAGATATTAACAGGATGGATAGTGGGCATGGGGTATATGGGAATTCTCTGTATTGCATTTGGAATTTTTATGTAAGTCTAAAATTGTTCCAAAATTTAAAATTAACTAAAAACAAACAAACAAATGCACGTATCATTTCCAAAAGGACAGAAATAGAATATGTAGCTTTTAATCAGCAAAGAGGAGGGGAAACCAGCCAATCAAAATATTTTAAAATGTTACTAATACTAACACTGGCTGTGGTGCAGAGGAACTGGGCATGTGTGCAGGTGGAGGGGATGGAGGTCGTGCAGCTCAGCTGCCCTGGAAATCCGCCTCAGTTTCTTACAACTCTGAACATGCAACCACCATACGACCCGGCGACGGAACTCCCGGATACGCGTCCGGAGACACGGAAACTCATATTCACTCAGAAATCTATACCTGGATATCCATAGCAGCTTTATGGGAACTTGCCAGATCGCTGAGAGGCATCCCTTTCTACATTTTTACTACTGTAATGTGTGCAGTGGTCAGCAATTGGTCTGGTGATCACGAACAAAACATCAAGATGAGATGAGCAGCTTAGAAGTGGCATGGCAGATGGACCAGGGAAAGATGACAGAAGGGATGGAGGGGCCGCCACTCCGAGCCCGAGCCGTGTGCCCAATGGGTCCTCGTCGCAAATGGAGACGTGAGCGGCTCCTGACTGCTCCGGCGGAGGCAATGACTGCTTCCTCCACGGCCTTCCAGGCTTTCAAAGCCTGTGGCCGGCAGAGACCAAGTGGGCATGTGCTATTAGTGCCGCCTCGGAGAGCTCCTAATGGCCGGCAGGAAAGCACTTAGCAGTACAATTCTGTTGTATGCTAAATTATGTTTATGAAATTTGGCTCTTTATGCCTAATTCGTAGTTGCAAACTGTACTATTCTGGAAGGAATGTTTGGCAATTTTGAAAGTTGCTCGCATTAGCTGTAATTAGCTATAAAAACTCATTTACGTTCAAATTTCACGCCGTATCAATCGGCATTTGCAGAGACAGGATCATTAATGGGGATTGTTCAAGGGGCGGGGAACTTTGAGAGCTGGGCTCCTCTGCAGTATAGGCCCCATCCTCTTCCCTCTCCAGGCCCCTAGGGCTCACCATTTATTGTGAAGGTCCCAAGTCACAGAAAATGTGAAGATTCTTACGGGAGCTAAGATGCCTGAAGGGGACTAGGAAAGAAGTTGAAAAGAGGTGTCAGTGAGCAGAGCCACTGTGTCCAGACCCTTCTCCCCTCTGGTAAAAGAGCCCCCGCCCCCACCCTCACCCCACCCCCAATACCAGGGACTGGACATTTGAGTCCTGAACAAGGACTGACGCAATGATCACGTAATGAGTAAACAGAGAGGTCAGGCCCCTAAGACTCAGTTCTGTCCTCTGGGACCTCTGGCAGATTCTTGAAACTTGTGAGCCTCGATTTCCTCATTTGTAAGATGAAAAATGACAACACCTGTCTCATGGACGGCAGGTCTGGAGGAGAGTTTGGGAGTCAGTAAACAATAGGTGTGCCCTAACTGGTTTGGCTCAGTGGATGGAGCGTGGGCCTGCAGACTCAAGGGTCCCAGGTTAGATTCCGGTCAAGGGCACGTCCCTTGGTTGCGGGCACATCCCCAGTGGGGAGTGTGCAGGAGGCAGCTGATCGATGTTTCTCTCTCATTGATGTTTCTAACTCTCTATCCCTCTCTCTCCCTCTATGTGAACAATCAATAAAATATATTTTAAAAAAAGACAACAGGTGCTCCCCCACTCCCACCCCGCCCCCCCCCAGGTCCCTCCAGTGCAGGGCCAGATGCTCCCGCTGGAGTGGGGCAGACTCCATGTGTTGGCTCTACTACGTGTGGCTCTGCAACGTCCAGGCTCTTGTCCGAGTTCTGGTCCTGCCCCTTATACGCCGACGGGCCACAGGGACTTGTAAGGAGTTTTACCAATCTTGGCTGTCTATTAGCTTTTGATAGGAAAGCAATGATTCACGACTCAGTGGAGGCAGAGAATGTATTAATAAGTCATGGTTTCCCTCACGGGGGATTGATTTTAGCCGTGTTTTCCAGAGTCGTGCAGAATTTCCATTCGGCTGTCCATCGGTCATCTGGCCAACATGCCTCTGTGGCTCCTTAACTGCGTGTTGCGTGTGGGCTGCTTGTGAATTATGAACCGCTGCACCCTCTCAGATGACCACTGGAAGAATTCCCGGCAAAGGCAGCCTCTGAATCAACACGGGGCGGCTTCTGTGGCATTCTCCACGGTATCAAGTCATAAAGGTGCTATAAAAGCTATTTTTAAGCTGTCTTGATTCAAATTCATTTCAAATCAACCAGAGGACTAGGATGCAATCTCTGGGTAAGTTAATATTCTAATATCGGAATCTGCCTTGAATCAATCAGGTAGTCGGGATCTACCCCCAGGACAATTCTGATATTAAAAGCTGGCTTCTTACGGCCTCTGTGTGGCTTAGGTCTGGACAGCATCTACCTTCTTCCTGTCTGGGCATACATTTGTGAAAATCCCATGCACCTTTCTGTCACCGGCGGAAAATATGAAGAAAGCTCTGTCGTAAATCATTAGTCACCCGAATCCATTCTGTCTCAGTGGTAAGAAGTAAAAAGTGACTCATAAAAAACAAACAAACAACAACAACAACAACAAAAAACAAGCGAGGAAAGTAAAGTAAAAGAGAAGGCGGGCTGTGGCCACACAGAAGCAGGTATAACAGCCCCTTCTGCAGGGAGGGAGCTTCCTCAGCCGAGGCCACAGCCTGGTGGCCAGGCAACGCCAGGACAGGTGCTTCCGCGGCAGGGCTGCAGGCGCAGCTGCTCCTACGAAATGAGGGTCAAGGCTCATTCAGCCCGAGGGTCTTCTCTGTGAAGTCCCGGTCCGAGTTGCTAATTTGGGAATTCTACGTTCCAGAGCATCACCCTGAGTTCCACCGCACCTATCTTCCCTAATGCCACAGGGCGGGTCCAGGGCTGCCAGGGAAGGTGAGGAGGAAAAGGCCGGTCATGTTCTCTGGGGGAGGCGGGATGCTGCTTCTCTGGCCAATTTCGGGGAACAATCGTTTGCACGAAGCTCGCTCTTGCGGCAGTGGAGTGGGGCACCCGGATGGGCCTTTCCTAGAGGGGGAGGGCTCAAGGCCTGCCTATGGCTGGGCAGCAATGGAAGGAAAGGCAGAAAGTGACAGCAGCACGGTGTAGCAGTGCCCTATTTACTGAACACCCCTCGGAGCGCCTGAAATGTGCACCGTCTCAGTGAACCCTCAGGAGGACCCCCACGAGGATGACATTACACACCCTCCTTGACAGGTGAGGGAATGAGGCGCAGAGAAGTAACTATTTTTTTTTTAATTTGTAGACGAATTGGGCTTAGGCAGCAAGCTATAGAGCTTAAGGAATGATCCTTACAGCTCAGGAGTGAGGAAGGTGAAGGTGACACCTGTGGGAATGAGGAGGGGAGGGGAGAGGCTCGGCCATGCTTCTGGGAGGGACAGCATCAGAAGTAAGTAACCTGTCTGGGGTCACATAGCAAGGATGTGTGCCTGGGTCAGGCCGACTCAGCAGTTGCTCTGTCTACCCTCTAGCTCAGGGTGGGAGCCCTTTTTCTGCTAAGGCCCATTTGGATATTTACCCCATCATTTGTGAGCCATACAAAATTATCAACTTAAAACATTTTTTTGCGGGAAACGAGTAAAATCGGATCCACCAGGGAGACTGTCAATGGACATGAGGAAACATACATTGGAACCTCTAGCTGGAACCGGCAAAAATAAAAAATTTTTATGTCGTTGTCGTGTGTGTGCCGCTCATAAACTACGCAGTGAAACGCGGTACATGTGCAAGTTTTGTACAAAGGAAAGTGTTTCGAACGCCACCACACAGTGAAGCACTATTAGGTTATAGTTTTTTTTATAAGATCTGTTGAAAATTTCGAAAAAAATATTGTAATTTTGTATAAATAAAATTTTGATTGTGAAAGGATTTTTTTATATATTTACCCAGAATGTAATTTTGTGTACATAAAAAATACAATAACACATATTTTGCTAAGTAAATAGAGACCTCTTTTTAAACTAAAACACTGAAAGTTTCATAGAAAAATATCAAATAGATCGAAAGATATGAACATTTTACGGAAAGTCTAATTTTGGCGAGAAAATGTCAAAAAAGCCCCGTGTTACGATGCGATTTGGCGGGAAAATGCCTGATTACAAAGTGTTAAAAATTAGCCTGCTCTACTTGGTCAAACATTTAATTAACTCACTCCTAAAGCATTGGCAGGGCCAGACCAAATGATTTTGAGGGTCTTATATGGCCCTCGAGCCTGACGTTCCCCACCCCTGCCCTAGAGTGACAAAGTGCCAAGGGTCACGGCACTGCAGGCCCAGTAAGAAGGCTTCCTGGAGGAGGTGGCTTTGGCCTAAGCACATCCCTACCTTATTTTGTTTTTTGTTTTGGCTTGTGTCAGATCTGGGACTTGAAGTAGAATCACGATTATGGTGACAATAATGAGTAATAGAAAGTAATAGTTGTGCGGTACTCACTATCTGTTGGACATTGTTCATAGCACTTTACATGTTTTTAAGATGATCCCCACAATTCCCCCATGAAGAAGAAAAGGTTATTATCCCAGTTTTGCAGATCAGAAACAGACGTAGAAACGCCTGGAGGTGGCAGGCTGGGACTTGAACCCAGAGTCAGCGCTCTCAACCCACACACCCGCCAAGTGGAGGCAAAATCCAAGCACATCACCAATGGGAGGCAGGAGTCAAGGAAGGCGGGCCAGTGTGTTCAGGAAGCAGCAGGAGCTGAGTGACAACAGTGAGGGCTCCGACTGGCCACCAACAAGCAGTTATTTTCTCTCCAGCCTTTTTAAAAAAATATATATTTTATTGATTTTTTACAGAGAGGAAGGGAGAGGGATAGAGAGTTAGAAACATCGATGAGAGAGAAACATCTATCAGCTGCCTCCTGCATGCCTCCTACTGGGGATGTGCCCACAACCAAGGTACATGCCCTTGACGGGAATCGAACCTGGGACCTTTCAGTCCGCAGGCCGATGCTCCATCCACTGAGCCAAACCGGTCAGGGCCTCTGCAGCCTTTTGAATCCTCCCTGGGTGTCCGGCAGGGGAAAGTCTTCCATGTATTTTCCAGGGACAGTGGGTGGCAGTGCCAGGGTTCCAGGCTGGATGCTGGCTCAGGTGGAGGGCAGGGAGGCAAGGTCGGAGGGTGAGACTAGACTGGCCGAAACGGAAATGGATCCACGTTCCAACCTCAGGGTTGTGTCCTCCTTTCCCCTCATGGTCATCACAGCTCCACTCGGAGCCCCTCACCGGTTCAGACCCTCATTCCCACTCCTGCTAACTTGAACAGGATCTTAAAGACATTTCCATGCAACTTCTTTGAGAATCGCTTGTAACTTAACTGACCTGGGATCTGCAAACCTTTTCAAAAGGGGTAGGCAGTAGTATTTTAGGGCCCGGGAATCTCTGCTGCAATTATGCAACTCTCTCTGACTTCCTTTGTGGCATGGAAGCAGCCACAGTGACTGGGGGAAAGCATAGTATCTAAAAAAAAGAAAAAAAATACATTGGGGAGATCAAAATTCGGTCATGATTTCTTAATTCTTCAAAAATTAGAAGCTACAGTGCCTCTCAAAAATAAAGAAAACAACAACAAAGAAACCAGTGATCCGCAGTACAGCTCTAAAAACTCGTTAATAAAACTGCCCTTCTGAGCACGGGAGACAAGTGTATCTGCCCAACCGGGAACAGTGCTGTAATGAACAAGGCTATTCTACACATAAGAACATGGGATGTGACGGTCAGATGAGACTTCTATATCCACATTAAACTAGAGAGTCCACAGCCTTCCTTCTAGACATGTCATTCAGACCTGAGATGTTTCCAAGAACTGCTTGCTGACAATTTGTGCTTGAAGTGAAATAAGTAATGGGTGTAAGTGTACGGGTAAACAAAACTGTAAGCCTTGGCACTTTTTCATGGAATGGCCTTAGTTTCATTGTCTGTAAAATAGGCAGTTTGACAGCCACCTTGTAAAGTTGTGGTTGTGAGAAACAGCTGTATTGTGTGCGGTGCCACCTGAGAGCCACAGCTATATTAGCTAAAGCACTGAATATTTCTTTAATAGAAATGCCAGGTGATGATCATATCACAACTATAAGCCATGTTCACGGAGAAAAAAATGTGACAATGCCATGTAAACAACCAAGGCTGGCTCCAGGATCCATCATTTCCAAATTTTATAAGTGGAACTGCGGGATCAAAGCATACTTACGGTCTTTTGGTACAACTTAGTGTAATGGAAGAACCATAAACTGCACCTCTCTGACCGGTTTTAACCTATCTACACACCTGGAAGCCAGCACCAGGATCAAGATCATGACACATCCATCATGCCTCCCTGACCAGCCCTCCATGGACTTGCTTCCTGTCCCTACAGATTAATTTGGGTTTCGTGTAAATGGAATCATGCTTAGTATGTACACTGTCTATTTGGTCTGGCTTCTTTCTTTCACTCAGCATAATTCTGAAGATTTGTCCATGCATGAAGAGTTAATTCTTTAAATTGCTGAGCAACATTCCATTATATAGGTATCCCATAATACGTTTACCCACTCAACTGGTGAGGGGCACTGAGGTTGCTCTCTGAATTTTCCTAGCACTTCTAATGCAAAGTGATTGGCCATTTATGCTTGGGACTCGCTTTTCTTCCACTGACCTATTTGCTTATCTTTAATACTAAACGCCAAACAGTCTTGATCACTGTGGGTTTACAGTTAGTCTTAAAACCGGGTAGGCATTTAAGCATAACCAATGGACACAAATCACTGGGGGGTAGGGGAGGCTGGGGGAAGGGCAGGGGAAAAAAGAGATATTTGTACTAATCTTTGTAATACTTTATGTAATTAAAAAAATAAAAAAAATTATTTCCCCCTTTGTCAAATATTAAAAACAAAACAAACAAAAAACTGGGTAGGGTAGGTCTTTCAACTTTGTTCTTTTTCCTTTCATGTGCAAACTTGGCATTTGCACAGAAACCGTGGGATCAGCTTGCAGATTTCTACCCAAAAGAAGTTTTTATTGGTATTAAGTTGAATCTCTAGATCAACTTGGGGGAAATGCCATATTAACAGTAATCTTCCTTTCCATGAATATGGTTTATCTTTCCACTTACCTAGGTTTTTAATTACGCTTAGCAATGTTTGTCATTCATAGGGCAGAGGTCTTACCTATCCTTTGTTATTTCTAGGCATTGTATATTCCTTGCTGACACTGTAAACTGAACTATTTTTACTATTTCACTTGATAATAGTTTGCTGATAGCATATGAGAATATAATTTTTGCTTATTAAGCAGCTATCCTGAGAACTTACTAAATTAGTTTAATAGTAACAGTAATTGTTTTGTAGATTCCTAGGATTTTCTAAGTAAATAAGCATATCATCTACGAATAGAGGCAGTTTTACTTTTTTCTTCATCTCTATCCTTTTTCCTGCTTTTTTTGCAATTGGCTGGAACTTCAACATTCTGTTACACAGGAGTGATGAAAGCAGACATCCTTTCCTCATTTCAGGGGAGAATTTTAGTCTTTCATGTTCCCAACATTTAATTTGATATGACTGTCAAATTATCCTTCAACAAGTGAACCCGTTTAAATTCCCACCTGGATGCGGGAGTCTGGTCACTAAGATTTCGCTCCTTAGTGATGGTATAAGGGAGAGCCTTGTAGCGGTTAAAAGGAGGACTGCCCAGGACAATATACTATATGTCTCTGAGTGCAGAAATTCTGAGTAACCGCCATCCTCCCTGCTCTTTTATTGTGCTGGATAATCCCACCATCTTAGTCTTAAACGCCCTTCACAATGTACTCTGGTGGACACCGTCATTGTCCCACCAGCCCCCTTTATACACCTGTGTCCATCCTCTAGTTCCTTGGAGGGTTGGCTGCTAAAGGCTCACAGCTGCCTTTCTCTTGAGACCAGAACCAGGGTCACCTCACTCAGGAGGTTGCCTCCCCTTGCTGGGGGGAGGGGCTTAGCCAATGACTGACACAAGGGAGCAAAAGGTCAGCCTCCAGACCATATACTGTATGCTTCCATTTATATGAAACTAGGGGCCCGGTGCATGAAATTTGTGCACTGGGGGGTGGGGGGGGTCCTCAGCCCAGCCTGCCCCCTCTCACATATTGGGAGCTCTCGGGGGTGTCTTACTGACAGCTTAGGCCTGCTCTCTGATCCCCTTAGGGAGCAGGCCTAAGCTGCAGTCTGGCCTCCCTTTGTGGAGGCGACCAGGCTAATCAGGGGAAGCCACCAGCCCCATCACCCCATTGCTGCAGCCATTGCCAGTCACCGCCACCAAGGTGTTTTCATCTTCATGGACTCCAGTCCCTTCACCATGAAGAAATGACAACTTTCTTTAGGCATTTTCAAGATGTGTCTTTCACAGAATATGACATTTCTTTCTTACCATTGATTTTTAGAGAATGTGGAAGAGAAGGGAAAAACAGAAACATCCAAGTGAGAGGAACACTTTGATTGGTTGCCTCCTGTATGAGCCCTGACCTGGGCCCTGCGGCAAGGGAGGAACCTGCAACCTAGGGACATGCCCTTGGTCAGAAATGAACCCAGACCCTGCAGTCAGCAGGCTGAGGCATTATGCACTGAGCCAAACCGGCTAGGGCAGGATATGACATTTCTTAGCCCTCTAGAAGTTGACCTTCATTTTTTTTCTCCAGGAGTGTGGTGGAAAAATCCTAGATCGCCTTTTTAGATTCTTATTACTCAAGTTACTAAGAATATTACTGGTGGCATACAGGGAGCTTAGCCAACGAACATGAAGAAAAGGTATTTCCTCTGTAGTTCACTCTGATCACCAGCTCCACCCTTCCCCCTCCAATCCCAGCTCCTCCCCTGCCCAGGCCTTTAACTTCTGCCTGAGGCTGCAAGCCTGGGCAGAAGACGCCCAAACCCCTCTGATCGCCAGCTTCACAGAGTCCAAGCCTCTGCGATCACCAGCTCTGATTCTGCCCCCTGCCATTGCCAGCTCTGCCCTTGCCCTACTGGCAGCCTCTGGCAAGGCTGCAGGCCTGGGCAGGGGAGCCCCAGACCCCTGTTTTGCTAACTCCACTGGTATCCAGACCCCTGCGATCGCAGGCTCTGCCCCAGCCCCTCCAATTGCTGGCTCTGTGGAACCCAGGCCTTATGCCTGGGTAGGGTATTCTTGTACTCCTTTGATCACCGGCTCTGCTCCTGCCCTCTCTGATCACCAGCTCCACCCTTGCCCATGCCTGAGGTCTGGCAAAGGCCTCCGGCTTGGGCAGGGGACCCCCAGCCCCCTCTGATCACCTGTTCTGCCCCTCGGGCCCCCTGCCTCCCCCACCACCTGCCTGGCTAACAGGCCTGACCACTCCAGTGGTGGGGCTGAGCCGGACTGGGCGTCGCCATCTTGTGGCTATTAGGGTGGCCATCTTTGTCATGGAGTGACGCCTAATTTGCACATTACTCTTTTATTAGATAGGATATCCAGAATAGGCACATCTATGGAGATAGAACGATTTCTAGGGCAGAGAGAGGGAGGGGGTTGGGGAGGAAATGGGAGAGTGACTGCTGAGGGACAGGATTTCTTTACAGGGCCAGGAAAATGTTCTCAAATCGACTGTGGTGATGGATGCACAGCTCTGTAAATATTCTAAAAGCTGCCGAATAGTCCACTTTAAGTGACTTGTATGGTATGTACTGGTAAGGCATGTCAATAAAGCTGTTATGGGGGAAAAGCAAAAAAGGGAGTAATGACCACAATAGTAAAAGCCATCATTTGTTGAAGACCTATGTGCCAGGAACCAGGAACAAGCCTAATCGCATAGACTATTTTAAATTCTTCATCATTCCTAGTGATTACTGTATGTGGGGGCTGGGGGATCCCGTGCGGTAGGATCTGTGCTTTGGAGCTCTGGGGAGAGGCTGCAGTCCAGCCCGGCTGAGTACATATCCTTGCTCCTTCCTTGCCTTGTCCTACAGCCTTACATCTCTGCTCCCTAGAGGCCCCCTGAGGTCCTCCCACCCTGCCTGGGCTCTGCTCCCAGGGCCCTGACCTAAGTAAGGTCAATTGGACCTCCCACTGCCTCCGTTACCCTATTTGTGGGGCAGAGGCAGCCCAGGGCTCCAGGCCCGACTCCTCCGACTGTCCACCCACTTCAAAAGGAACAGACTTTCTCTCAGAGCTTCCTCTTGCTCTTTTCAGTGGCTTTTACATTTTCTTCCCACTATTTATCTTTACTGCTTTTCTGCCTTCAAAAGCAGAGCAAGCTACAGGACAGCAGCTGAACTAACTTAGTACACACAGTGACACTACGAAGAATGAGGAAGATCGCCAGGCACTGATAGGGAATGAGTGCCCCAAATCTCATGCGAATAAAGTGCAAAAAACACATACAGTCGCCTTCTTAATGTGTAAAAGAAAAGGGAAAACAGAAAACATACACATGATGCATGCCACTGACCCTCAGACCAGGAAAAAATATATATTGCAACATCTCTCACAAAATAAACAAACAAATAAATAAAGCAACTGGGGCAAAATGCCAGATAAATCCGAGTGAAGGGCATAGAGACAGGTTAGCTTTTTACTGGTAGCTTTTCTGTAAGCTTAATAACATTCCTGAATAAAAAGTTAAAAGAAAGAAAGCAATGCCTGCTCTTTAAAAAGTAAAAACCAAAGGTAAAAACACAGAGCACTGGACAAAAAAGGAGGGTGAGAGAAATCTCTTTCCATTTTAGGAGTTCAGCGTGTATTTCCCAGATAATTTAAATGTCTCCATGAACAATACAGATATTAGATATAAGTCTATAGAAATACAGGTAACTTCACAAAAATGAGATACGTTATCTATGGATGTGCAACCTCCTTTCTTCTCCCAACGCTGTATCATTTCACTGTCCCACGCAGGGTATATACAGCTCTACCTCAGAGCTCCCCGTTCAATCCTGCAAACGGTTTCCGGTATGTAACATCCAGGTTGGCAGGTGGTCATTCTGTATTGTAAACTGGGAGGTCAGGCGGGTTCGGAGATTTTTCAGCCCTCAGACTGCTCAGGTAGACGGGGCACTCAGAGTTGGTGCAGCTTCTGAAAAAGCTCTGGGGCCTGGGGCAGGGGCGGCATGGTTCTGAGGCACAAGTCCCACAGGAGAGCGGTGGGGAGAGACTCGCTGGTCAGCGCCATCACGCCGACACCACGGCAGCCGAGAGAGCCCGTTCCTGTTCCTGTTCGCCGGGTGCCGATTCCACCTCCACCACCGCACCCGTAG
>PVJC01044458.1:0-14100 GCA_004026665.1 Murina feae
AGAGGAGAGAGGAGAGAGGAGAGAGGAGAGAGGAGAGAGGAGAGAGCGAGAGAGAATCTAGACACTGGCCTTACTCTTTTCACAAATATTAACTCGAAATAGATCATAAATGTGAAAGTAAAATACAAAACAATAAAACTCCTAGAAGATAACACAGGAGAAAACCAAATATTTTTAGTATGTTGATGCCTTTTTAGATATAGCAATAAAAACATGATCTATGAAAGAAGTAAATGACAAGGTGAATTTAATAAAAATTATAAAATTTAGCTCTGCAAAAGATAACATCAAGAGAATTATAAGACAAGCCATAGACTGGAAGAAAATATTTGCAAAGAAATGTGAAAAACAACTTATCCAAAAATACAAATAAGTCTTCAAACTCAATAACAGCAATACCCTCAATTTTAAAATGGGTCAGATATCTTACCAAAGAAGATAATGCAGTTGACAAATAAGTATACAAAAAGATGCTGTACATCATATATCATCAGAGAAATGCAAACTGAAACCATAATGAGATAGCACATAACACCCATTAGAATGGCCAAAATCCAGATATGGACAACCCCAAATGTTGGCAAGAATCTATTGGTAGAGCAACAGGAACAATCATACACTGCTGGTTGGGATACAAAACAAAACAGCCACTTTAGAATACAGTTTGGCAGTTTCTTACAAAACTAAACAAATTCTTATATATGATCCAGCAATCAAACTTGGCATTTACCCAAAGGAATTGAAAACTATGTCCATACAACACTGCACACACACGTTTAAGGCAACTTGGCTCAAAATTGCCAAAATTTGCAAGTGACCAAGATGTCCTTCAGCAGATGAATAAATTAATAAACTGCGGTAAATCCAAACAATGGAATATTATTCAGCAGTAAAATGAAATGAACTATCAAGCCATGCAAAGATATGCAGGAACCTTAAATGCATATGACTAATTGAAAGAAATCTATCTGAAAAAGGATACCTACTGTATAATTCCAAGTATATGACATCCTGGAAAAGAAAAACCTATGGCAACAATAAAAGGTTAGTGACTGGCAGAGGTGGCATAGTGGAGATGGAGGAGAGATGAATCAGCAAAGCACAGAGGATTTTTAGGGTAGTGAAAATACTCAGTATATTAGTGTAATGATAGAAATATGTCATTATACATTTGCCCAAACACCAAAAGTGAACCCTAAATAAACTATGAATTTGGTTGATCACGATATTTTAGTGTAGGTTCATTCTTGGTAAAATAATAATAATTTAAAAAAAAACACAATTCTGAGTTATGTTGATAATGGTGGAGGTTATGCATATGTGGGGACACAGGGTATATGGGAAATCTCTGTACTTTCCTCTCAAATTTAATGTAAAACTAAAACTTCTCTATAAAGTTTTTAACATTTTTTAATTAAAAAGAAGATAAGCAACTATGTGAAAAAAAAAAAGGTGTGAAAGAGAAACTGACCTTTGTTTAGTCTTTCTCCATTATCAAAGAACTGCCTATCAGCTGCAGTAAAAGCCCACATTCCCAGTCCACTCCCTTTTGACCTTCACACACTCTCACCCTATACTGCTCCCCGATTGTCCAGAAACACTGAAACTGTTTTACCTGTGACACTAGCTTGTAGCATCATGGGGGCCCCATGGGAGTTGAAGGTATTAATACTGATGGATAGCTCTCCAGTTCCTTGTGGAAGCAGAGGCTGTCAATACCACTGACCTCAACCAACCACTCTGCTGATTAGCAGGAGAAACAGCAGTTCCTCACTTGACAGGGGAAATAATGGCGAAGGACTCCTGAGTTGAAACAGGGAGTGACCAAGTGCTGCTGTATGGAAGGAAATTCTTCATTCTGGAAACACAACTCCCAGGAGAATAAAGAGGAGTTGGTGAGGGATAAAAGATTAGATTGTATGGTCTGATTTAATGGTCTGATTCCACCATTAAATAGAAGCATAAGGTGGAGGGGAAAAGCAACTATTTAACCTTTTGGTATCTCCATTAATAAGCAAAATTGTAATTATAACAAATATCACTTATGGAACATGTATTATGTGTCAGAAAATATGCTGAGCATTTTGTATATTATCTCATTGCATCCCTTACAATTATCCCTTGATTATTACCGATTATTACCCCCATTTTACTCGTGTGGAAACTTGAGTGTTTAGAGAAAACAAATTTGTTCAAGTTAGTTAAGTGGTAGAGGTCTGTCAGAAACAGCTAAGAGCATTAACCTTGCATTTCTACAAAGACTGCAGACAGGGGGGATAAGGATACATATGTAATGCCTTCATCAATAAAGAAATTTAAACAAATAAAATTATAAACAATCCTTACTTTATTATAACCAAGTTTTAATTAAGCAAAATATCTGTATAGATTTTTCTTTTTAAAAAAAAGAGTGCAATGTAAAAGTTACAGTAAATAACATGTAATCTAATCAAATAAAAGAGTGATATGCAAATTAACCCTCACTCTTACATCTAAGCCATGCCCACAAGCCAAGCCACACCCACAAGCCAATCAGAGTGATGTTATGCAAATTAACCCAGCCAAGATGGTGGCCAGCAGCCATGGACCTAGAGCAAACAGGAGGCCAGCGATGGAGGAAACTGCCTGCCTAGGCCGACTGTGGCCTCCACTCAAGGCAATAAAATTTCAATTATAGAAGATAAATAAACTCCAGAAACCTGCTTCCAGCCAGCCTCACTGGGACCTTGGGTCAATGGGAGCTGTGGCCAGCCTGCAAACAGTCCTCAGCCCCTCACCCAGGCTGGCCAGGCACCCCAGTAGAGACCCAAACCCTGAAGGGACTGTGGGAAGCCTGAAAACGGCCCTCAACCCCTCACCCAGGCTGGCCACACCCCTATGGGGTGAGAGTCCCCACTGGGGGGCTTGGCCAGCCTGCAAACAGCCATCAGCCCCTCACCCAGGCTGGCTAGGCATGCCAGCAGGTAGACATCTCCCGAAGGGTCCCAGACTATGAGAGGGCACATGCCGGGCTGAGGCACCCCCTGAGCACACAAATTTTTGTGCACCAGGCCCTAGCAAATAAGTAAATTAATTAAGTAAGTAATTAAATTAAATACTTAGGAAGAAAAAAAAAAAGACTGCAGACAGGACCTGAGGAGACACTGGATGTACAGCGCTTAGAAATCCACTCAAATGGAGGAATGGCCATTATTATGTAGCCAAATGAAAGCTTTTAAATGATAGCCACCATCTTTCATGTCTAACATTGCTCCAGTATTTTCTCCGATCTCCCTACTTCATCCCTGGTACCTGATGACACGACAAATGTAAATTTAGGACAAGTTTAGTGTTTTCGCATGTCGTCCTTCAGCCACACTTTATACTTTCTGTATGCTGCCACTTTTGTGAAAATGTTGGCATCTCTTTCACTTCTATTTCCTCCAGTTATGGGGTCAAACTAACCAATGGAGCTTAATACTGACTTACAGCACCCTTCTAGATATGTTTAAGGCAGAGAATAAGTGGAAATAGGAATAATTCTTCTTTCTTAGGTCACATCATTTATCTTTACCAAAAAGGAATACAAAGGAAGAAAAAGAATGCAGAGGTTACTCGAGAGTAGAATTATTTCTTTAAGTGTTTCCTTCTAATTAAATGCAGCACTTAAGTATCTAGGAATTTCTCACCCTCCACAAAATTTCTCCCACAGTCAAGTAAAAACTTCGATATTATTATCCTCTCACCAAAAATCATTTATTTTGATTAAAACATTGCCTTTAACACCTAGTAATATACTTAAAAAGAAAAAATCTTTATCGGTCATCTTCACCTTAGTATACAGTAGTTTATAGCATTTTATGTTAGAAAGGAACTTTGCTGCAAAGATAATGGAAAGTGTGAGAGGTACCTCAATAGTGAGAACACAAAAGGTAGAGACTTAGTCCAGGGACTGCTTTGCTCCTCTAGGATTGTTTCTACTCCATAAAAGTTACTAGAAGAATAATCATGATCATATTACTGGCCTCTATTTACAGTACTACAGTCTATGATCTCATCCTTTTCTTACCCAAAAATGTTAGAACAGAAGAGGACAATAGACTACCTGACATACAAGGGGACTAAGACACTATATAGATTACAAAGAGGCTTTCAAATCGGGGACCTGAGAGATGGCCAGTTCAATGATGTGGCATAGGTGGTTACTTGCATTCAAAACTTTGCATATCCCATGGCCAACACAGAGAAATAAAGTATAGATCTTGAATGGTGGGACTGCAGTAGAAGCACTGGCTCTGCTCTTGATCCAATGAGCAACAAAAGTGCTCAGTAGCAAAGTAGGATCCTGGTGAGTAGAAGAGCAACTGATGGAGTGATTTAATACTAAACACCACTTTATTGTGGGCAGTGTAGAGAGAGCTTGGGTGACAACTAGAGTAGCAGATTATCTCTGTCCAGGAAGCTAAGTTCTGTTCAGGGGAAACTGAAGACAGAGATCAGACACAGAAAATGAGATGGGTGTTGGCATTATCATTCTTAACAGTTGAGTGGTAGATAAAATAAAAGTTTTGTTCCAGCTTGCCATTGATTCACTGGATGAACCAGATATGTTGTTTACCTCTCTGCCTCAAACTTGTTCATCTCTAAAATGGAATACTACTTAATCCTTACCTCCTTTAATTTGTTAAAAAATATTCTTTATTTTTTAATGATAAAAACCATAAATATATCTAATCTAATAAAATAGCAATATTGAAATTGACCGTTTCTACGGGATGCCTAAGCCACACCCACCAGGCAATCAGAGTGGCTGTATGCAAATTAACCCAGCCAAAATGGAGGCCAGCAGTCACGGAGCTAGAGTAAACAGGCAGCTTCCATTGCAGCAGGAGTAAACTGTCTGCTGGCTGGCAGGCTGGGCCTCTCTGTGTTCCAGGCAACATACTTACAACATTGTTGCAATTATAGAAGCCTCAGAGCTAATGCAAACAGCGGGCCTGGGCATGACTACTAAGGCAACATTATTTCAATTATAGAAGCCAGGAGCTGAAGCAGACAGGAGGCTTTGTTACCTGCCTAGACCTCAGCTTAAAGGATCAGTATCAATGATAGAAGATAAATAAACCCCAGAAACCTGCTTCCAGCCAGCCTTGCTGGGACATTGGGTCAATGGGAGCTGTGGGCAGCCTGAAAGGCTGAAAACAGCCCTCAGCCTGTCACCCAGGCTGGCCAGGTATCCCAGTAGGGGCCCAAAACCTGAAGGGACTGTGGGAAGCCTGCAAGCAGCCCTCAGCCCATCACCCAGGCTGGCCACACCCCAATGGGGTGAGGGATCCCACTGGGGGGCTTGGCCAGCCTGCAAACAGCCATCAGCCCCTCACCCAGGCTGGCCAGGTACCCCAGTAAGGACCCAAAACCTGAAGGGACTGTGGGCAGCCTGAAAGCAGCCATCAGCCCCTCACCCAGGCTGGCCAGCTACCCCAGTATGGACCCAAAACCTGAAGGGACTGTGGGCAGCCTGAAAACGCCCCTTAGGTCCTCACCCAGGCTGTCCAGGCACCCCAGTAGGTACCCAAAACTTGAAGGGGCTGTGGGCAGCCTGAAAACGGCCCTCAACCTATCACCTAGGCTGGCCACACCCCAATGGAGTAAGGGTCCACACTCGGGGGCTTGGCCAGCCTGCAAACAGCCATCAGCCCTGCACCCAGGCTGACCAGGCACGCCAGCAGGTGGACATCCCCAGAGGGGTCCCAGACTGTGAGAGGGCACAGGCCGGGCTGAGGGACCTCGCGAGTGCACAAATTTTTGTGCACCGGGCCCCTAGAGTTTAAATAATGAGCTTGAAAGCATAAAATGCGGTAGGAGGAACATAGGACTTGGAAGTCAGTACATGTGGGATTAGAATATGATAAGCTCTGAGGACAGACCATTTGGATCCTAATCTTTGCTCTACTATTTACTACCTAGTTGATGTTGAGAAAATTTCTCTCTCTCTCTCTCTCTCTCTCTCTCTCTCTCTCTCTCTCTCTCCTCATCTGTAGAATGAGGATGATAGTAGTCCTGCTTCATACAACAGTTATGAGGACTAGTTAGTGCACTTAAAATCTACGAATGATGCATATCTCAGAATATGTGCCTCATACATATGTTTTTGGATTTTAGTCCTGGAACTATTGACTTACTGTAGGGCATTGGCCAAGTTGTTTCACTTCTTCAGACTTCCATGCACTTATATTTAAAATAGAGGTTTCAATTTCAAATAGGTGATTTTTAAAGTTTCTTCCAAGGCTAAATTCCATGATCCTCAAAGTTATTTCCATTCATTACACAGATCAGTTATACTGTGCATTGCATATAAAAAGGTAAATACTGCCAACTTCTTGGAAATGTTTTAGAAACAGAAAAATAATGACTCATAAGCCTGATAATGTCCATAGCAAAAGGAAATGAGGTACTTAAATTAGTAATATAGACATTTATTGTTCTGTTAATAAATAGTACCAAGCAAATATAAATGACTCTATCACCGTCAGTCGGACTGATTGTCTTAAACAAAGAAACAAGATTGTAATTAATGCACTCCATTTACAAATATAGACAGTTTCTTAACCATTAATTGCAAATCACAGTTTAGGAATTATACTCAATCATTTTAAATGGATTGAAATCCTCACACCAGCCGTGAAATTGGTCCTCCAAGCTTTCCCAGGCATAGCTCTTACACAGGAGAGAGAGCCAGATGGTTTTACAACCCTTGTGCTCTGCTTTCTGTATAGAAATGGCAATTATCGAGCTGTTTCACTGCCCTGCGTGCTTCCTGGGAAAGAGTCTGTACCAGATCACACCCAGTCTTCACTGACGCCACAAAAGCTTTAAAACCCACTTATAATTTATGCCTTGGAAATATGAGTGTGAACTAGATCATATCCCACACATGTCAGCATCTCTCATTCTGCCAGTTAAGGTTCTCAAAAACATGAGCAGGAAATAACGTTATAAATATCCTCAGTGCCAAATGCAGCACTATATTTAACAATATTAATATTTGTTACTGGAAGAGCATTCTTCTTTTTTACTCAGAAAGCTCAAGGTGTTTTGAAGTTTCAACTTTATTTGTCAGTAGGATCACCTGGGCCCCTTCTTCTACCACCATCCTGAGCAAGCTGACAATTCCCGGACTTCTAGAATGTTAACCCAAACCTGTTTTTCACTCTCAGGACCCTTCCCCTCCCTCTCAGGTGCACACTCTATATGTTCTCTGTCAAGTGCCACTTTATTCAGCCCTGAATTGTTTTGGAAACATCAACCTTCTTATCTCTGGCTCCTCTGCTTTTTTGCATTGTTTTATTTCTGATTATTAAATCTATTACTAACTCTGGTGGCTTTGAACTGCAGTGTCTTCATTCATCCAGTTATATAGCCTCCTGGATACTCGGTGACCCATCCCCCATGCCCTCTTCACATAGAAGATGAAGATGTTTAATTATTTTGAAATGTCTTTAAAATTATATAACCAAAATGTGAGATGGGTGCCCTTAGGCCGTGACAACAAACAAAAGTGAAGTACTGCATTCAGCAAGTACTTGGGGCTCTTATATACAAAGAGAAATATTTTAGAAAAAGGGCACAACTGTATGTCACAGACCAAAGCTAACTTTACTTTCCAAATTGATTTACAATATCTTACTGTAAAAACCCAATACATGTTTTTAGTAATTTTTCAGCATTGGTTTTAAAGTAATACTGTTTAATGAGAATATGAATACTTATACCTTCTGCCTATCAGAACACTTGTTTTTAGTCTTCTTGTGATAAAACATTAGAATCTAGTTCACATCATGCAGCAACAATATACTTCTGTAAAAACTGAAGGGAAATACATCTTCAGTGAGATTTCATCATCCCTTATTAATGCGGTAATTGAGGGCTATAAATCTGTTTCTTATACAATTTATGCAATAAAATGCTTAATGGATTGTGAATGACATGTTATAAAACCAGGCATTAAGTATTGCAATTTATATTTAAATGTGCTTCAGACATAAATAAATGGTCTATAAATAGCATGTTTCCTCAAATCAGAAGCCTTCCATTTACTTCTAGCAGACTTGGGAGCAGAATCATTACACAGTGCTGCTGCCACCAAATTATTATTGTATCTCGAAGGAGGATTTGTTTTGTTTTTACATTTAAAATAGTTGATCATTATCAAATTGTTCAAAAGCTCTTTACACAAAAGCAGCTGTATTACCTTTGAGCCCCCTCAGAGAATGTCCGAAGATTCTTACTTGTCCTGAAACTGACTTATTTGGCATTAATGTTGCTGCCTGGTGTAAAATGAGATATAATCAAAGACAGAACAGAGTAAGAATCAGGTATTTTGGAATCATGAAAATCTCGGGCATCCGAGGCTCCCCTTTGTCAAATCCTCCCTAAATGGCCATGTCCCTGGGGACATCTGCCACTAAGCAAACCAGCCAGGGAGACACAACCTCTCAGTCAACCACCACTCACAGCACCTTTGGATAAACAGTGTGGCTCAGGCAGGCAAACGGTACCTCATGTAAGTGCTACTATGAGAAAATACAGCAATGTTTTAGATCCTGCCCAAAGTTTAACCCCATTTCTGTTTGGCATCTAGTATGGCACATTAAATTATAACGCGAAAGCATCTCTTATTTTGGTGGGCAAACCACACCTTGCTTTTCTGTTTGGGACATATGTGTGGTTGCATGTGTGTCTATCTGGTATCGGGTCTCTGACTTCAGAAAATCTGCCAAATGTGAGCACTTCAATGTTCAAATGACCACTGGCTCACTACATGAAAGAGGTGATAGCATGGACTCACTCATGTTTTAAGATGAGAAACACCAGTTAAACACCAGGCTTCCTACTCTGAGGGACTGAATGAGCCAGAAATACATAAACAATACTAGATGTATTGTACTGTCGGGGTTAGAGTGCTGGATGTTGATTCTAGGCCTGACCTTGGTTTGGAATTCATCCCACTTGTTTTTATGGCCTACTCCAGAATTCTATTTTCTTATCTTAAAAAAAGTGAGGAGGGCAGAAGGGCAGGGAAATTGGAAATGAACTCTAACATCCATTCTAATCTGAACACACTCAGACCCATGAGTCTGAAATGTTTCAACCTCATCCACCCCATCCTCTAGTTTGTTACTTTCTCGACCCTGTGCCAGTCCTACTATACCAACCCCAAATATAAATTAACCGCTTTGGAAGCTGCCGAGAGTGTAATTTCATCTTTTTAAGTGATTGTGCCCTAGAATTGAGCTGAAATCTCCATCTCTGGCAATATTCTGCTCTGCTTTTCAGAACATGACCAGATCATGAAGGACCAGAGCTGGTGAATCACACTGAAGCCATCACTCCCCACCTGATAATGTCTATGCTTTCCTTCCTCTCCTCACCGCTTTTCTCCCATGTTGTAGAGCACCACTCGCTGCCTGGCAGGCATGGTTCTAGGTGATCAGAGGAGGAATACTATTTGTAAAGCATATTACAATTTGCAACCGTCAAGTCCAGGTATAGCAACAGATCCATTATGTTATACATTTCATTTTAGAGATAATGAAAAGAAACAAACTTAGACGAATATATTGACTTGCCCAAGTTCTACCCACTGAAACATGTTCTCTATACACATAGAATCTTTGTCTCTTTAATTCATTGCTGCATCCTAAGCATCTGGAAGAGGCACATAACTACTATTAATAGTTATAAATAGTTGCTTGAATGAGTCTCACAACTAACATGTGATAAAGACTGACTCCAGGTACTCTAAGTCCATATCTTCTGAAACCTGATCTATTTGGGAAAAGTACACAGAGATTGCCTCAATTATAGATGCCAGTAGTTATTTGAACTAAATAATTCTAATCTCTGTGCCTCATTTTTAACTTCTGTAAAATGGAAGTAATGTATTTGTTGAAAGGATATAAAGAGTTAAAGATTGTAAGGGATGTACCACAGTACCATGTACACCATAGAGGCTGAAAAAAATTTAGATTTGTTTTCTTTGTTCTTTTACTCTTCCTTTTTTCTTTTGGCATACTACCAACCTCCCCCCCCCTTTTTTTTACTATCTATTCTTCATTTCCCAATGTTATCTCTAGCAAGGGTACTCTACTACATGGTTTAACATTAAAGATGATTTAAGAAAAAGAAAAAGGGAAATAAAGGCTCTTCCTGCTCCCCATTGCTAACATTTTGGACACATTGCCCATGATTCCAGACCTTAAAGAACTTCCCAGGACAGTCCAAACGATTCACAAAGGCTGTGATCCGTAGCACCTTGCAAAAAATGAGCCACTGTTTCTAGATTTGTTCTCTACAGATATTTGTTCTTTTTAAACACTGATTTCATGGGGGGTTCCTATTGATCTCCTCAAAACAATAGAGGATCTCCAAACCCTCAGTTTTTTCTTTTAAGACTCTGGTGATGTGGATTTCCCTTAAGCTATCCTGAGTTGCCTAGCCTTTTACTGGCCAAGAGGTTCTCTGTCCCTTTCTTCTTTTTAATTATTTGTGGAGCCCTTCGAGTCTGTCACTCAGAAAATGGAATTTCAGTTGCTGTTGTTTTCCAGATGCTGTTATCCATTGTAACCTGCTCTACTGGTTTATCTTTTCCATAATAATAGCTTTCATCTTTTTGTCTAATTTTCAAAACTCATCTCCCTGCATTAATGGTTTTATGCTTCCATGTTTGGCCATTTGACCTTTTCAGTGGCTTTCCTTTTACAGGCTAATAAAGAGTTTTAAAAGGTTAATATGCTGCCGTTGATATTACAGGCAGATTAGCTGTTCTTCCTTTCTCCTCCACAACTGCTCTCTATTTGATTATTGCATCTTTAAATGTTCAATGTTGTGTTTAAACAGTAATTCTAAATTCCATGTAGTATGATGTTTTTCTTTCATCTAATCTATATTTTATGAGTCTATGTATTAGTGAAACATGGTAGTTAACATGAAGATTTCCCACTTGATACATGTACATCATTCTGGTTTCATCAATACAAAGAAAGGTTCAGTTAGGAAATTCTATAAGGAACATAGAGTGCCAAGCCAACTTCATTAAATATAGCAATGTCTTTACTTTTATTGTTACTATGATTTCCTAATCATAAAAGGAAAAATAAGTATTGAATTAAAATTACCCATTTTAAAATAAGTTGGATGCTCTGACAAAATTGTGAAATAGACATAAATATATCAACAGCTTTCTAGATTCTCTACCCTAGCCCACTTCAAAGTTTACAAATATTTCTCCACCTTTGACTCATTTAAGTTGAAAATTCTCATTCTTCACCGAAGTCTCCTGAACTTTCCACCATGTTGCCCTGTTCAAACCTGCCTTCCAGATGTAGAACCACCTGATGCACAACTTTCCTGACATCCCAGCCCAACAACATTTATCACACTATTCCTCTATCATTCTCTTCTTATCCTTCTCGAGTCATTAAAGTGACTCAAAACTGAATCTCAATTTGATGTGAATAGCCATTAATGACTTAAAAAGTGACCTTTATTTAACTATATTTTAAGAGGATTTCTAAATAACTTAACCTGAAATGTTATAAAATGATGGAAATTTTAAGTTCCAAGAAAGATGAACAAGGGAAATAGACATATAGATGATGAAGTGCCTCATGTGACCACATTATGTAAAAAGCTTTTCGCTGTGACTCTGCACATGGCTACTTCTGCTTATTGCAGAATGCAACCCAATAACTATGCAGTCTGAATGGATTATTTCTGGTGGAATTTTGATAAAACAACCACCTTCTTACCTTTGGAGGCATAGTGATTATGAGTTAGTATTTGAATTTCTGAATGCAAAAAGATAGTGCTCTGAAGGAAAATCTAGCCACTCAGACATTGAGCAGAGAATTTTTTTAATCAATTAAATAAAAGGTTGAAAATTCCCATACAGTTTGAGGAGCTTAAATTTTTAATTCAAACTAATTTATTGAGGAACAGCACTTAAGAAAATGGAAATACACAAAGGGATTTCATCAGATAAGTGGGTGAGAAGCCTGATCAGGGAACAGAGATAAATAGGAGCAGAGATCAGAATGCTATCCTTACCTTTCTGCCCAGGGCGAAAGGAGACTCACAGCATGTGAGGTACCTATCTCTAATCACATGTAATACTGCAAAACTTGCAGGGTTACTCTGATATGAACAAGGTTAATGTGCTACTCAAGATTAATTGTGACTTCACTAAGAAATTTATTGAGAGTGAGGAAATCTGAAAGTGAAAGGAGGACCAAAAGCTTTGTGAGAGATTTATCATAAGAGGGTGATGGATGAAAGCCTTCAGAAACCAATAATAGGATTTTAAAGATTCACATAAGCTGCATTAAGGAGATCTCTCACCTTAGACAAACTAGAGCTGGTGGACGGATGGCACAATGGCTGAAGCTGTACGAGGCAGTCCAGCTGGTGGCTTTAGAGCAGGCCTAGAGAACTGCCGGCACTTTGGTCAGGTTTTTGAATGCTGGGTCTAATCCTCTACATGACATTTTTAGAGATCTAACTTTAAATTGGTCATTAAACAAACAACAAAATAACCATCAGAAAGGATGATGAAAGTTACGAGCCTGGACTTTACGGTCAAACAGATCTAGGCTGGAATCTCACATATTCCATTCATTAACTGCACCATCTTGGACAAAATTCATGTAATTTCTCAAATCCTCTATCTAATATAATAAAAGAGTAATATGCAAATTGACCATTACCTGAGACACATAAGCCATGGCCACCAGCCAAGCCATGCCTCCCAGCCAACCAGAGCAGCTATATGCAAATTAGCCCAGCCAAGATGGAGGCCAGCAGCCATGGAGCTAGAGCAAACCAGAGGCTTCTGTTGCAACTGCCTGCCTAAGCTGGCTGAGCCTCTGCTCACAGCCACACCCACCAGCCAATCAGAGCAGCTGTATGCAAATTAACCCAGCCAAGATGGAGGCTGGCAGGGCGGCTCTGCACTGGGAGCCTCTGCAGCCGACATAGCTGTGCCAAGTGTGTCAGCTCAGTGGGGCGGGGGGGGAGTCCAGTCTGGGGCTTCCTTGGGGCATCCAAGAGTGCCCGTCCTGGGTCCACTGCCTGGCTCTGCCACCTGGGGGCCTCTGCGGGGCCTGCAGGAGTGCCCATCCTGAGTCACTGCCTGGCTCCACCCCGGGGCCTCCTCGGGGGCATGCGGGAGCACCCATCCAGGGTCCGCTACCTTCATCTGCTCCCCCACGGGTGCCTCCACAGGGCGTGTGGGAGCATCTGCTGCACAGTGCAGAGAATCCGAAGCCAGTCTGCTGCCTGGCTCCACCCCAGGTGTGTTTGCTCTGCAGCAGGGCCCCACCGAGGGATCCTGCACCAGCGTCTGGCCCTGGCTCACCAACCAGCTCTGCACCAGGTGTGTCCCCTCAGCAGTGGGGGCCCACCAGGCATGTGCGATCGTGGGGCCTCCGGTGGGAAACATCCAGGCCTGCACTCACCAGCCCTCCCATCCCCCAGTGCACGAACCCTGAAGGGGCTGTGGGCAGCCTGAAAATGGCCCTCAGCCCCTCACCCAGGCTGGCCAGGCATGCCAGCGGGTGGACATCTCCCCCGAAGTGTCCCAGACTGCAAGAGGGCACAGGCCAGGCTGAGGGAACCCCACCAACTATATTTTTGTTGTATAAAATGAGGTAATAAATTATGTTATTAGCAGAATCCTTTCACACTCAAAATATGAGTAATCATCATCAAAACCATTTTCACTGTTGTTATTCCTAGTTGGAGTAGAAATAGTAGTAGATACAGAAACAAAATGAATGAGCTGTGGACTCGAACTGTGGTATCTGCTGTACCCATTGCCACCACAAATATATTATATGATGATATAACCAGAATATCCGTTTTTCTCTTCCATAGATAAGCAGTCAAATACTTATCACCTTCTTCTTTAACAATAGATTATCAGTCACAAAAAAGTCGTTTGTCATTACTCTATGTAGAACATGTTACAATTAATTAGACCAAGCTTATCTTACTTTTGGAATTCGCTGCAGTTTTAGATGAGCTAGAGGAGGCATCCTGGGCTCAATATAGTAACAGGGGTAA
>PVJC01044459.1:0-14109 GCA_004026665.1 Murina feae
GCAATGGAAAGGGCTGTTTACTCAGGTCCGTGAGTGGCGGCCGCCATGTTGGCTGGGCTAATTTGCATACAGCCGCTCTGATTGGCTGGTGGGCGTGGCTTACCCTGTCTCGGAGAAACGGTTAATTTTAATATTTCGCTTTTATTAGTTTAGATATATATATGTATATATATATACATACACACACACACACACACACATCCTATATAATAAAAGAGAAACATGTAAATTGACCATCCCTCCATTACTCTCACCAGCCAATCAGGAGTGAATATGCAAATTAACCTGCTAAAGATGGTAGGTTTATTTGCATACACAGGCACCAGGTGGAGAGCAGAGTGGGAGAGCCGGCAGCTTGGAGGGACATGGCTCCTTCGATCACCGACCCCAAGCTGTCAGGTGGAGAGCAGAACGGGAGAGCTGGCGGAGAGTGGAGCAGCTTGGGGAACTTGGCTCCTCAAGCCTCCAGATGGAGAGCAGAGAGGGAGAGCTTGAGGCTTGGAGGACTTGGCATAGTGGGAGGCCATGGGACTGAGAAAGAGCAGGAAGGGAAAACCAAGAGCATGGGGAGTACCAGGAATGATGGGAATCATAGTTCTGGTGGCAGATGGATCTCCTAGACACTAGAGCAAAGTGAGCCTGAAGCAAGTTACTGTTGTGGTGGGGAATGGAGGGAAAAGCAAAGGTGAGAGACCTAAGTAAAATCAGAGTGTCTAGGAAAAATTAAAGGGAAGATATCCTAAAACTTCCAGGAAATCTCCACCAATGAAGCAAAGAAAAATAAAATTATTCTGTGAGCAACAAACCAAACTGAGTTGGGGTTTTTGACAATTTGCTCATATGATTTCAAAGACAGATAGAAATTCCTGGATTGGAGAGGGCTCCCCTAAGGGCTCCTAGATTGGAGAGGGTGCAGGTTGGGCTGAGGGACCCCACAACCTCGAGTGCATGAATGTCATGCACCAGGCCTCTAGTATATATATTCATCAATTCTGATTGATGTGGAATAAAATTTCAATGTGATCATGATTTTTATGATTGAATTTGAACACTTTAATCCACACACACACACTATATTTTCTTTCTTTTTTTTCTATATTGTTTATTAGATTCCACATATAAGTGAGATTATATGGTAGTTGTCTTTCTATTTTCTTTATCCACTCATTCATTGATGGACATTGTGAATAATGCTGCAGTAAATATGAGAGTGCAAATATCTTTTTGAAAGGAGTAAATATCTCCTATCAGAAAAACTCTCAGAAAATATCTCTTATCAGAGAAACGGGAATTTCTGGAAATGACTGCAATCATGAAATTAGAGGTTTTTTCTCTTAACTAGATTGGCACATTATCTCCAAACTTCTTAATATTCATATATTTCTAATGTTACAAAGAGTAAGTTATATGTATTATGTGGAGCTAGAGTATTACACATTTGCACATAGGATAAATGACCAACTATTTACATTTAACTTAAAAGTGTATTTCACTATCAAAATAGGGCTGTATTACTTATTAAAAATACAGCAAACTTTAGTATTTAATTAACTGAACTGCATCCAGCACAGCCAGGGGTGAACCTGAGGAGGGACAGTGAAGAATTAAAGCAGACAGACAAGAGAATGCATTTGGGTCCAGGTAGAGTCACTGTACCTAGATGGGGAAATAGTGACCCAGACTCACTATTTCAGATCACACAAAGCAAAGCAAGAGGAGTGGTCAACGTGTTTACAATGTTCTTGTGAGTTTCAAATCTGTTTCATTACTCAAGCCTTGTTTTGGCACCACTTGCTGCTCCTCCCACAGCCCATTAACTACTGACGAACAAGAGAGGACTGTAAGGTCACGCTTAATTGTGCTAGGAGGGCTCTGCCCTCCAAGCTGGGACTTGTATGTGGCTCTGCCAGAGGTCAGTCTAAGGATTGACCCATAGCCTCTCCATACAATTAACATTGTAAGAAAGAATATTCCTGTTAAAATACCAACTCAGAATAGATGTACATTATTAAATCCATAATTTCTTAGAAGAAACAGTTTTGACATCAGCTAAAGGTTATGTATTAATAAAATTAGCACCTCATAATCTCAATAAATATTAATATAACAATTATACTCAATATTTGAAAATAAACCTATAATGAAAACAGAGGTAAGATGCTATCAAAGCTGTGCAGAAGAGCTGGGAATAGCAGAAAACTGAAAAGAAGCAAACAAGGAAAACTGAACCTTTGTAGGTCTTGGGTAGGGTACAGAATCCTCCGAAAATATCCCTCAGAGGAGTTGAACCAATGTTATCTCTTGCTTGGAAAGTCAAGATCTGGGAAGGCAGGGAGCCTGAAAATGTATGGTTGACTCCCACTTGATTCCAAAAAATGGCAGAAATTATAAATGTATATTTAAATATGCCTGCCATCTTTTCAAAAAGCAGACTTTTAATGTGGAAAGGTAAAGTACATAACAAATGTGCAATAGCTGTTTGGCTGATTATTTTGGGAATAAATGTAAAACTTCCTTATGAAAAATTCTTAACATATAAAAATTCACTTCTAGCCAGAAAGAATACCTGAACTTTGAGAGTGTAGATGTACCCACAGGATAGTATTATCTATGATACTATTTAACATGTTGACTTACCTCAGTCCTTTAGCATCTGCTCCATACTATTCTTCAATGGATAACTGGTCTATTAAGAGTGGATGACATTTTAAAACGATTTCAACCAGAAAGGATCCTGGATTGGAAAGGGTGCAAGCTGGGCTGAGGGCACCTTCCCTCCCTGTGCACAAATTTGTAATATATAAAAGAAGAATTAAATAAATAGAGAGGCACATAATACTTATAAGAAGGAAGATCCAATAGTGCAACAATATAAACTTTCACTAAATTTACCTCTAATTTTAATCAAATATTACTTTTTGTGAAATATAAGATGATCTTAAATTTGATATGGAAAGTTTTAAGCATCATGTCCTGTTGAATATCAAGCTATAAAGATATATTAATTAAAGTAGTATTGATGAGGGTAGACAAACAGATCAGAATAGACAACTGATTAGCATAGGTTAAACCATCCTTGTATCCCAGGGATAAATCCCAGTTGATCACGATGTATGATTTTTTTTTTAATGTATTGTTGAATTTGGGAAATGGTTCAGAAACTATGGAAAATAAAAAATTAGGAATAGAATGACTATATTATTTAGAAAGTCCATTTCAAGTTGTATACCTAAAGAAAATGAAAACAGTTCAAGATAATGTTGAAAATCATTAGCCAACAGCAATTTGACTGTAAGGCAGATTATTTAGAAAAAAACCTGACTCAGTTATTTAAAAAAACACACAATTGCTGGATCATATCTCTATCACAATTTGCTTGCTGGTGTGGAGTAAGTTTGATAGTACTTTTACTATCCCTATGCCCTGTTTTCTTTTATTTGTGTTTTATGTGGAAGTTGAATGAAATTGCTGGTTTGGGGAAAAAACTCAAGGTGGTGGTATGAGGTGCTACTAGGTCCTCTTATAACATCTGCCATAGATATTCAAGGACTTCATAATATTTATCACTCATGAGTCCCTATGCTTCAGAGTCTCTTTTACCTTGAGTAAGATTCACTTTTCCTCTCATACAGATGTATCCTTACATGAAAGCCAGCCCCAACAGGAGAGCATAATGACAGCTTACAATTATTGAGGCACTTACTACATGTCAAGAATATTGTTAAATGCCTTATGTGCATTCTTTCATTAGAGGGACACAATGAAATATACAACATAATTTCCCATAATTTCTTTCATATATGGATTTGAGTTAGAATTGGCCAAATAACAAGTTTGCATAAAATTTGGAAGTCAGAAATGAAGCAGCAGTCATTACTTTCTGAAGGTCATCAGATCTGGTAGCTAAAAGTGACTGGCTTACTAAATTCTCTCACCAGCTCCAACTGTCTAATCATGGGAGTGTTCAGGAGGGTGAATAATTCAGAGAGGTGGTCACAGCTGCTTAATGAGTTTTATCTGACCCACTAACAAAGCTTTTTGGACTTTTATTTCTCCAATGCCCTACAAGTGTGCTAGGGAATAAGTCATTTATTCTATAATATTCATATATTTTAGGTTTGTGACTAAAACTTTACTAACATAAAGAAAAGGCATATATTAGAAATATTAGGAATGAACAAAAGTATATCACTGTAGACCATTAAAAGGATAATAAGAAAATACTATAATCAACTTTCTGCCAATATATCTTTAAACTAAGATGAACTGGCTACATGATTTGAGAAATTCAACTACCAAAACTGAAACAATATGAAATATAAAATCTGAGTAATTCTATGTCTATTAAAGAAATTGAATTCAAGAAAGAATAACATTTAATTCAAAACTAATAAACTTATTAGAAGTAACCTCCAGGTCCCAATAGTTTTACTGGTGAATTTTATCACATAATAACAATCTTATACAAATATTAAGGAAGAAATAATAGCAAGTTTAGACAAATTTTGAGAAGAAATAACAATCTTACACAAACTAAAAAACTAGAGGCTGCAAGACATTCACATTTCAAGGTTCATTCCTTCTCCTTTCTGGCCTTAGCAGTCAATGTTGACTTTCCCCTTCTCTGAATCAATGTCATTTAGATGATCCCTCTACGTCAGGAAAACCATTTACATATAGTACTTCATACTTAGTAAATGAATAATATCCAGTTTCTAAACACAAGTACTTTATAATCTGTAAGTTCTTTAAGTAAAGTACCATTTTTCCAACATTCCCAGATAAAGACTGGGTTTCAATTTATGTTGACTTTTTGAGAGATAACTTAAAAATATTAAGACTCAAAGTGGGGGTTATTATAACTCACATCCTCACCTTACATAAAACTGAAATATTGAGGTTGGAACTTAAAGGATCTAACAAACCCTCCTTATCTCAAATTTTACTCTTCTTTTCTACAATGTGTCCTTTGCAGTTCTTCATTCTGCTCAAACTAAAATGGCAGCCAAATGGTTAAATAAGAGGAGGCATTTGGGGGACTCAAACAAGCAAGCAAACAAACAAACTAGTATTTCCCAGCCAGGATTGTGGTCAATGTAACAAACAGTCAGGGCCACCTACATGGTACTCATAGTCCATCTCCAAATTCGTGAGTACTTGTGTCACAATTGTCAACTTTAAAAAAAAATGTTTTAATATCAATTCAACGAGAAAAGGATATCCAAATCTCTAAGACTCTATTAATATACATAACATGGAGAACTGTAGTTTTTGGTGGATTGAAATTTAATATAATCATCAGTAGCAGCAGTATAGTTAGTCTGCCACTTCCATTCTTGTGACTACACAGAGAGGACAAATGTGGCACTAACCTAGGAGCGAAAGATAACAGAACTACACTTTAGAGAGGGCAAATTTGAGTGTTGGAACCTAAAATACTAGTAAAGTCCCTTTATTTTGACATGTAGGTGGATGAGTTGTTACCAAGAAACAGTTTATCTAAACTATCCAGGTTACTAAGCTATGATCTCTTGGCTTCAACTCCAACCAACTGTACTCTGTTTTGTGTTACTGGAGCTGGGATGCTACACACTTCTCCTCTGTTGGTTTGCTCCCTGTCAGACTCTGCCGATAGGAGGCACTACGGGCAGACCGAAGGCTTTCTGGCGGCAGCAGCACTGCTCACCCGGACAGCAGCATTTTTTCCAGCAGCAGTCTGCAGTCTTTCCAGCATCCACAGAATCAGCTTTACTGCGTCCCCTCAGATTTCAACTCCAGCTGTGCTGAATCCCCTCCTCAGAGGCTTTGGGTTTTCCTTCCGTGTAGCCCTTTCTTTAAGCTTCTAGAACAAGGCGAGGAGTACTTCCTCGTCAGAGGTCTGGACCCCAGCTCCCAGGTCATCCTGAGCTCCTCAGGCACCTGTACTAACTAGCAGTGCTCTTTGATGAGAGATGTAACCCTCAGTGCCACAGGACCTGCCCTGCAAGCTCGTGGTAATCTCAACTTCTTCCCTTCTCCCCAACCTCAGGTGTCAAACTGCTTACAAGTGATTACCTTTGTGATTACTCAGTGATTTCTTTTTGCATTTTCCCCAATACTTTGTTAATAATTCTTTATGTTAAATATTCTTTGTTAAAATAAATTGAGCTGTTTTTGTCTCCTGATTGGGTTCTGCCCAATACAGAAATAAACTCCACCCACAAACACAAATGCAAAGCCATTGCTCATAATCAGACTTACAGAGGAAACAGAATGAATGAAGCAAGGTCTTCATTTATTAACAAAACAGAAAAAAAAAAACAAAAAAACCAAGGGCCATGAGTTACTTGAAAAAAAAAACAACACAGCACTAACTATAAAGTTCCATGTGAACAGATAGACTAATAACCCTGTAGAAAGAAGAGATATATTGAGAGACAGGAGAGAACTTATAAATAATTATATCCAGCACTCTTTAAAAGATGTGAAAAGATATTGCAGCCATATTTTTAAAACGTTGTTACAAAAAGAGGAAACACAAGAAAATAAAGGGTTCTTAAAAATAAAGTGTTCTCATAAGTGTAATGAAAATTTTTTTCTTAAATTTTTAAAAACATTTTTTAAAATTGATTTCAGTGAGCAAGGCAGAGGGAGAGAGAGTCAGAAACATCAACGATGAGAGAGAATCATCAATCAGCTGCCTCTTGCATGCTCCCTATTGGGGATCATGCCCACAACCCTGGCATATGCCCTGACCTGCAATCAAACCGTGACCTCCTGGTTCATAAATCAACGCTCAACCACTGAGTCATGTCAGCCAGGACCATAGTGCAACTTTTAAAAAGGAATCAGTACTTAGAATATGCTTATCTAAATTTTATAACCTAGAAAAACTTCAGAACACTAAAGGTTAAAAATAAAGGACCATTCTAAAATCGCCTGGAGCCTAAAACAAATCATCCAAAAGTAATGAGGTTTGGGCTTCAGGTCAGCATTATGAATGAGGCAGCCATCCCAGAGTTAGAAGGAAAGCACACACCACCAAGAAGAATATTTAAGAGAAGAAAATGGATCCCATTAACCACATTTTGTGAATAAGAAGCTGACTGATCTTAGCAGTAAAATGAAGTCAACTACATACACTTGTCATTAACTACAAATTATTTGATCTCTCTTAACCATAGTATAATATGGAAAATATGATAACTATCTCATTGCTCTCCAAATGTATTATGTTCTAAGCACATAAAATTAAAGCAAAAGTTATAAAAATATGTATTTCAAATGCCAAAGCAGAAGAATAATGCCTCATATGATAAATCACATTCTATAGTTCTATTATATACATTTATACAGAATCAGAGATATAGTACAAGTTTATATATAACTATAAAAAGCCATTTATGTTCATATAATATTTATATACATCTATATACTGGACTGTATTTTAATAATCTCACTCTATTTCCAAAACCAGTTTGTCTTTAAGTAAAAGAGGTCTTTTAATTTCTATTTTACTAAATAAAAAATAAATTGAATCTTAAAAAGAAGCTTGTTACTTGTTTAATTCATGTTTTAATTATAATAGTAGAAACAACATTGGAAACATGATATCTTGACTCCCAATTCAAAACTTTTCATAAAGTTTGTGCTCTATTATTAGTAGTAGTAGTTGTCATTTCAGTTTTTTGTTTTTCTTTTTTACCTAAAAGATAAATTTCACCATGATGTCATAATTGAAAACATGGTAGTAGACAGGATTACCAGGAAGGATGCATTAAATACAAAAGGAGCCCTAACTGGTTTGGCTCAGTGGATAGAGCGTCATCCTGCAGACTGAAAGGTTTGATTCCGGTCAAGGGCATGTACCTTGGTTGCGGGCATATCCCCAGTAGGGGTTGTGCAGGAGGCAGCTGATCGATGTTTCTCTCTCATCGCTGTTTCTAACTCTTTATCCCCCTCCCTTCGTCTCTGTAAAAAATCAATAAAATATTAAAAATAAATAAATACAATAGAGGACGGGGGTAAATGTCATGATCCATAGGAAGACTAGAATTTAAAGAAAAGGCAGAATAGTCTGCAAATGGAGAAGAAATGGCCAGATTAATAGGAAACAAACCATGGGAGTGAGTGTACTTCACAGAAGACATTTAGGAATATTTCATTAAACAAGTAAAGTGGCCAAAAGGGTTCAGTTTTGTTAAAAGGAAACGTGTATTGGTTTTAGAAACAAAAACATCATCGGTGTTTTGGGCAAGAGAAATTCCAATGGAGTGACAGGAACAGAAGGTAGACTGTTTTGAATTGAAGAGTGATTTGAATGGAAGGTTAGTTTGGAGAATCGTTTTTGATAAGACTTTTGTGTGTGAAGAAAGATGAGAAGCAGCTAGAGGAGAGTGTCATGGGAGATTTATCTTGATGTTTTGTTTGAAGATAGTAGAAACTGAACATATTTAAATGTTGATAAGAACAAACCAACAAAAAGGTTAAAAGACACAGGAAAGAAAAGTAAAAGTCAGCAAACTGAGGTCTCTGAATGAGGAGGCACCCAGAATATAGTTTTTGGAGTACACTTTATAAAGGAGAATGAAATCATTTCCACATGCAGCAGGGAAGGAAGGAAGAATGGTAGGGATGCAAGTAAGTGTGTGGACTTGGTGGGGGAAAGGAGTTTCTGTAAGTACTTTATTAATATTGAGATGCAGTAGGCAATTAAAGATTTTGAATCCAATGGAGACTACACAAAATGGAAACAATGACTTACTTGGAAAACCCAGAAGGATTCTTAGGAGGCATCAAAACTTGAGTTATATTTGAGTTATAAATGTGAATTTATAGTGCTATTAAGCCATATACATAGTTTTGTGATTTTTCTCCCATAGCAATAAGCAAATAAGTAGTTGGTATAAGACCAAAATCTAAAGAAGAAGAAGAAGAAGAAGAAGAAGAAGAAGAAGAAGAAGAAGGAGGAGGAGGAGGAGGAGGAGGAGGAGGAGGAGAAGGAGGAGGAGGAGGAGGAAGAGGAAGAAGAAGAAACAAAAACAGACTGACTCCCTGTTGACATGTGCAGAACCATGTGCAAGTCAGGGAAACTGGAAGGACTTCAAAAATATCACTATAGCTCCTGGGAAGGAAAGCTGGCTCAACTACTAAGAAGCAGGTTTACACATGTTAGACATGCTTCAAGCTATTAGAATTTCATTTCTGTAACCATTCTGAATTGAACTGGAAACTTAAATCTATAATTACCAGAGTGGCCCTATGGTCACATAAAAAGGTATGAAAAAAGTGCCCTTTCTTCATAATAAATTATGAAATTTATAAGTGCCCTGATAAAATCCAACAACGCACTGTGCTTTGCAAATAAGGATGTTTCTAAGGTCATGAGTCACACAGATTAACTGGTTCCACTCCTTAATGCCTTAGATTTTTCAGATTCTTTACATTTGATAGAACTTTTTTAAAAAATTTGATCTTAACAAAGAAGCTGTTTTTAAAATTTAGCACAGAATTTAACACTATTTTTAGCATTTTCAGGATTTTACACCGTTGTTAGCTCCCTCCTTACACCTCATTAAACTTCCAAGATAGTAGCCTCTCCTGGATTTCCACTTTACCTGGCTGTTCTTTCTTCTTCTGTTTGATTCAGTTTATTTTTCTGTTCCATAAATTTTGAGATTCTTTTCTACATTTACTTCCTCTTAAACTCATTCAATCACGTGGTTATAAATACTATTGCTGATTGCTCCCCCTGGAATCTTGGAGGGATATACAAGTTGATTGTATAGTTTGAATATTTCATTTAAATAGTATGGAAAATAAGTATGAAATGTTTTGAATTAACAAGATTAGGTGATGAGTATACAAAAGTTAATTATATTATTTATTCCAGGACTTGAAAAAGTGCCGAAGTGTAATTTTTTTTTTAGATGAGCTTTCTCTACTAGGAATTTTAAAATGTATTATGCATTAGTTGGCTCCTTCCCTGTGTTTATGTCTTCTGAAGTTTCTCGTCTCTGTATAAAGATAAATTAATACTGCTGTGCAACCTGGTTTCCCCTTTAGACTAAAACTGATGGACTTCTTCCACAAACTTCTAGAAATGTAGTTGTGAACTTAACATTAGTCTTCAGCTTCTTTGAGAATTGCTTCTGATGAAGAAAGCTGCCTTATCCAAGTTCAAGTCTCCTTCCCTGGGTAGACCACACTGAATAACTTATTGACAAACGAGAACAATGGCCCAGTCCCCTTCCCACAACTGAGACCAGTATAATGGGCCATTCCAAGTTCCCTGCAGGGTCATCTGAGGCATATTGTGATGACACCAGAGCCATTTCTCCCCTCTTCTCAGCCCTACTTCATTCATTACGGTTCACATGTGGTGAGCCCAAGAGCATTTCTTAATAAACTACTTCCTTGCTAATCTACATTGTGTAGCCTGCCTCCCATGGAAGCCACTATGCCAAGGGCCAGTGGATGTTGGAAAAGGAACAGATAATTGAAATTGATGTGTGCTTATTTTAATCCTAGTTCTGTACCAATTCTCCAACTTGGACTGCCTGAGTCTTAATAATACTTTCCTCATAGCATTTTTTTGAGATGGTTTTTAAGTCCTCAATAGCTGTACAGTAATAATGTTGACAATAATGATTATAATTATTATTGCCATTATTAAAATCAGAATTCAGAAAGAGCCATAATTATCCCAACCTTTCTCTTCCCTCCCTCCCTTCCTCCCTTCCTCCCTCCCTTCCTTCCTTCCTTCCTTCCTTCCTTCCTTCCTTCCTTCCTTCCTTCCTTCCTTCCTTCCTTCCTTCCTTCCTTCCTTCCTTCCTTCCTCCTTGCCTTCCTTCTTTCCTTTCTTCCTGTCTACCTTCCTTCCTTTCCCCCCTTTCCTCCCTCCTTCCACTTTCCCTTCTTCCTTCACTGAAATCATATGTGGAACCCTAATATTTAACCTCTGAAGGATATCAGCACAGCTCTAGAATTCTCCATAACACACTATTAAAACCACTAACCTGGAGGCACTTTAAGGACTGGATCTGGTAACTCCAAAAGAACAAACTCATCATGACACAACGGCATGTTACAAGCCAGACATTATTAGCACTAGGCTTCTGTGGATTTTTCTACAATTACAAACTACCATGAGAAAATAAAGATATATCTTAGCAGGGGAATATGAACCCATTGAAACATCTATAAGTATTTCAATGTATTCCTTAGCTCACCATTGTTAAGCTTCCTTTTTGAGAGGAAAATATAAATCACCTTTTTATGTGAGTCATCAGTTTCACTTTCTTAGTTAACGAAATGCCTTTTTTGGAATCCAATATGAACAAATAGTGGTTAGCTTTGTTTTTGTAGCTTTAGAATCTTGACAATATTAAAAGATTGCAGGTCTTTGTTTCCCTTATATGATTTAAGGTTTTTGTATTGACTGTCTACTGTGCACCAACTGCTCTACCTATGATGCTGAGCCTTAAAAGGACCTTTTAAAGTTTATTCGCCTATCTCAGAATGCAGAAAGTATGTCTCAGGCTTCCACTAATATCCCAAGTCAGAAGAAAGAGCTAGGATTTGAGCTTTTGACACCCAGTTTTACACCTTCTTCACTGTGCTCCTCTGCTTCATAAATTAGATACTACTATCCATATGAATTAAGGAAAACACTATTTACATTCTGAAACAAAACCTTAAAACTTCTGGGTTATTATGATTGGAGATTATAGTTGGGGATCTAACTAGATTTGTGATTGCTTCTTTGTTAGTATTTGCCATTTTAGGGACTGCGATCATTAGGACCGAAAACATGTTGGGCAATATTATGTTACTGACAATGTTTTTCTACTCGCAGTCCCTAACGTATGAACTAACGTATGTAAAGTTTCAGAGTTTCTTGCATGTGCAGGTATTAATGCTATCAAGTAATCCAGACGTATTGCTCAACTTCCCAGGTGTAACAATGAGCTGTCAGGTGTAGTGTGAACACACTCTATCTCATATTTTATGATATGTTTGATCTTTAAATGGGAAAATTCTTATGAAGTCACTGTTTCCAGACATGCTGAAGTAACTTCTACTGAACTTAACCCTCTCTCCATATACAACTCTAACACTGGGCAGAATATATGTTGGCAACTATTTTATATCATATAGGATTGAGATCCTGAAGAAAAGAGTTACAGGGAAGGTGAGGTCCACATTCTTTTAGTTTTTTTTCCCTAAAAATATCCTTACGTTTTAGACTAGAGTTTGGGGGGCGGGGGGCATAGGAGGCGGGGCAGAAGCCAATTGAAGAGTATGACTCTACTGAGCTGGGTGGTGGAAGATGGAGTTCAGGTCAGATGAAAGGTATTTCAAAAAAGGAAATTGCCTGGCTGGCATGGCTCAGTGGTTGATTGTTGACCTATGAACCAGGAGGTCACCATTTGATTCCAGGTCAGGGCATATGCCCAGGAGCACTGATTCAGTGCAGGCCTTTAGTACAGTCTTGGTAAGGACTGGTTCACTGTGGACCATGTTGATTGATCGTCTTCTCAGTGTCAGTACAGAAAAGGTGGCCAAGTCTCACCTCACAGTTATTTTTATTGTTCCTTTCACTGTGGTTTGTGAGAGGCAAGAAAGATGATGGCAAAGTTGGAGTCAGCTAATGAATGTCTCAGCCCATACCTTTGCCCTCTTATGTAACTTCTTCTTATCTTTGAACTTGTTGTGATTTTGGTAGTTTTTCAAAAGATGTCTGAAGTTTGGTGCTCATTGAAAATCTAAATTTCTTTTCCCTTTAAAAATATTTTGGTGCTCATTGAAAATCTAAATTTCTTTTCCCTTTAAAAATATTTACCTAACAGTCAGATCTCTTACTTGTTCCATCTTCCTATATTTTTATCTCCCTTAATTAATGAAGAAGCACAGATCTAATGTGAGTAATTTTGTTGACCAGAGCAATTCTACAGTCAAATTTTGAGTGGCTTCAAAAGACAGTATGTCTGCTTATCATCAAAGAAGAAAGAAGCTTAAAATAGTTTTAAACTTTCTTTGTTTAATTTTGCCTCCTCTTCTTGTAACCATCAAAGGAGCAATGTAAAATGTTTCTATCTAAATGGAATTCCTTCTTGTATGAAGTTGTTCTATTTAGTTAGCCAGCAAACTCTGATACGCTATCCCTAAAGATAATATTCATTCTCAATAGAAATGCAAATAGAATTTCTTTGTCGCTAACTAGCGGAGATGGTTCTGAAAGCAAAATTCGTAAGAGCTTTCACTAAGTGCCCATAAGTGCTATAAAAAATCCTTTTGCAAGGATTTGGGTAAATTGAGGGATAAGCTGGTTGCAAAAAAGAATGAGATATTCAGTTAACTTTTGAACCTTGAGGTCTCTTATATTTTGGGTACTCTGCTCTTTTCAGAGCATAGTCTATGGAGCTGATTCCTAACTCCAATCCTATTTCTAGCACAATAAAGTGGCAATGATAATAACATATAATGCCCGACACAATTGTTGTGAGAATTAAGTGAGTTAGTGTATATGAAGTGTTTAGACTATTGCCTGGCAATATAATAATAATAATAATAATAATTTTTGATAACTCAAAAAATTAGTTTTTTTTCCAGTTCTTTATATTGGGTCTAGTTATCCACTTTTTCATAATCACAGTCAAACGTGACACAAAGGTATGTGATTAATTTGCTCTTCTTTACTTTGTCTTATTTTTTGTTTTACTGTGACAAGGTTACCTTATTTTGTATTCATTGTCCTTAAGGCTAGTATCTCCTAGGTGAGCTTTATGCCAATTATAATGTATGCCTGCACTGTAAAAGGTTGAAAAATATTTATTCTAAGGGTTGGGTTAGTAAATTTAGTCCTATTTCAACTTTGCTAGATATGATTTCTGAAGTTCTGAGAATGGCTGCTTGTATGTGTATGTGTATGTGTATGTGTATGTGCATGCACACTGGCATCTGCACATATATGTGTGTTTGTTTCATATCTGAATAGGACTAAACCAACATCTGTTTATCACTAATAATTTCTTATCTAAAATTATACTAAAGATGTTTGAAAGAAAGTCATTATCTCGTTTGGATCTTTGTTTCAAATCATATGCTCAATGATTTTTAATAATAATT
>PVJC01044460.1:0-14111 GCA_004026665.1 Murina feae
TTTTATCCCAATCCTGCAGTCCAGGCCGAGGGACCCCACTAGTTAACAATAGTAAAAATATTTATTGAGCTTTTGTTTGGAAGTTAAGGCTGAGAGATTAAAGTACACTCCTCAACTCACACAGTAGTGACAGAGCCAGGATTCAAACCTACATTTATCTGACTCTACAGCCTGTTTTTAGCTTCTGTGATATATCTTGACTGGGTACCTAAATGCGAGCCACATTTTAGGGACTACTGCCTGGATATACTGTAGTATATGTAATGGGTAGCCCTGGTCTGTTTTTATGGGGTTTTTAGTTGGAAATGAAGACAAAGCTGCTCTAAATATAGGCAATAAATAAGCAAACCAGCTACCAAATAAAATGTTTCAGTGCAGAGAAGTAAAATTAGGTGATTTTAAGAGCCCATGGTTGGGAAGTCACAGTCCATATCATTCTAGCTGAGAGCTCAACAAGGAAAATCAAACCATGAGAAAATTAGGGAGAAGTGCAGGATTATGAACTGCTGGACAGTAGAAGTATCATGATGTAGTTAGTTGGTCCTATATGCAGATTCAGTGATTTCCTATTGAAAGACAATCCCTTCAGGTTAAAGTGAAGATTGAATTGAATACTTGCATTCCTTTCCACTCTCTCCTTAAAAGGCATTATGATGATGATGATGATGCTCTTAATATGAGGCAAAAACCCACAAGCATAACAGGCCTAGGGAATAGATAGCAGCAACATTCTGGAAGTTGGAAATTAGAAGGATGATGGCAATTTATTTAACAGACTATGAATGTGCATGAGGTGTAGATGGAGCTGGAAATGACAACTAGCCTGAATGTTTCAAAAATGCCAGTGTCATAAAAGAGTAAAAAAGAGAGAGAGAGAGAGGACTGACTAGATTAAAAGAGTCTAAAGAGACATCATGACATGTGATGCCAGGTTTTTAATCAGATACTAAAACAACAACAAGCTGTATTGGACATTTGGGAACAATTATGGGAATTCAAGTATGTACTATACATGTCGGATAATATTTGTATTGACTATAGTATGCATGTTAAATTGCTTAGATGTAGAGAAAAAACTAACAATGGATGAATCTCAGTTGAAGTGAAGCTATCTCGGTGTACATTGTACTATTTATATGTAGTCGGAAAGTTGACATGGGGAGGTATTAAATAAAGTAGCAGAGGGGCAATAAAGCATCAGTGAGACACCTACATGGCCTTACCTATCCTACAATCAGGAGGCTGCCCTTCTCACATGCATCTTCCCCCTCAGAAGAGCTGATCCCTTTAGGGGTGAAACCAAAGGATTTTGTTCTCAAAGTTGAGAGGTGAGGGCAAAGTTGGCACACTGCTATACTTGGTGATTCAGCAACCTTGGCTGCCACGCTTTTACCCTCCACACCAAATATATTACCTAGCCAGGTCACCCCAGGGTAAAAACTCCAAGAACTTCATAAGGGGTTTGAGTACTTAAGCTAAGCATATACACGTTACTGTCAAAGAAGACATTTTTCATTGAAGATTTTACAAGTATTAATATACCCAAACAGAATTACCTCAGTTGCCATTTTAAGGAAGGCCTTTGAATCGTGACATTGAATTTCTATTTCATAATATACCATTTTTAGTTTTTAAAAATAAGCAAACATTGTGTAGAAAAATAGTTTTTGTCTCTGGTCCTTTGAGTGATCTTGAATAAAGTTGTTAACCTAAACACATTTGCTTATAAAGACACACCTCTTTTGTTTTGAAAATATGATTAATATTGCCTATATTAGCCTGCATTTTACCGAGTTGTATTAATGTTTTAAAAACTACGTGTGAAAATGTCTTGTTTATAAAGCTTTCTACTGAGTTTGTCATAAGTAAAAGATTTTAAACTTATTTTAATCATCTGGTAATGCTATCTAGATTTGGGATAAGCTTTTATTTGCTATTTGAACAGGAAGCCATGCAGTGTGTGGAAGAGCTGAATGCCCAGGGCCCACTACACGTGTTTGTGAGAGTCGGGGTTGAGTCCACCCTGGAAAGGAGCCAAATCACCAGGGATCATATGGGCCAGTTACTGTATCAGCTGGTGCAGTCAGAGAAGCTCAGCAAGCAGGACTTTTTCAAAGGGTCAGTATTCTCAAGAATGGTGGTATTCCTTTACTAGACTCTTGAGTAGCTCATTTTAATAGCACATATCTATCTTAAGTTTTTAGCTTTTTTCATAGATTACATTGTGCCCTCTCTAACATGTTGATGTGTAATATTGATAATGTGTTAGTTGGTTTGATGGCATTTTGTAGACTGTACTAAATCATAAAAGTTATCCTTTGCTTTTTTATACTAATTGTTAGACCTATATTATGACGTAAGTAAGGTAGCAGAGATCCCTATACCAGGGGGAACCTGAGACCTCACCAGCCAAGTAAACCCTTTGATATTCTTTGAGGAAAAAACTTTTCTTTGTGAAACTTTTTGAAAATTTGACTTAACCCAGAGAGCCTTAAACCTTTCAATAAACCACATTTGTTTTTGCCCGTAAATCTTGTCTGTTCATATTAGCACTGTAGAAGGGTATGTCACTCCAAGTTGTTAATGAGTTAGTCTATCCCAGCTGATGGTTAGTTTGATGAAGTCTGGCTGTCACTGGTATTGATCCTCATTTGATCAGATTCCGATTTCTTTGTGCTACACCATCATCACAAGTGGATGGATCAGTTCTTTGTGGTACAGCCATAGAGTCTTACCCAGGCTTAGGTTCTAAAAGTAATGTTTAAGAGGGAGATTGCATATGTTAAAAAATTTAGTTTTAGGAGCCATGCTGTACAATATAAACGTAAAATCACAGCCATCTCTGATACGTGCTCACTCTCTAAGGGAACAGGAACTAAGACCTCATGGAGGCTGGACACCAGATCCACATCTCCCAGCTCACACTAACTTGGGATAGCTCATTAAATAGAATGGCAGTTATAATTCTGCATTATTCAAGTTATTTTTCTCCTTGTAAATCTTTTTTCCCAAGCTTGTGTATTTTTTCTTATTGTTTTGTTAATCTTCGCCAGAGGGTATCTTTTCTTTTGAGTTTTAGAGACAGTGGAAGGGAGGGAAGGCAAAACATCAGTGTGAGAGAGGCACATCAATTGGTCACTCCCCCCCCCGCAATGTGCCCCAGCTGGGGCTAGAGATCAAACCTTCAATCCAGGCACATACCCTTGACTGGGAATCAAACCTGAGATCCTTCATTCATCGGGCCGACACTCTAACCACTTCGCAACATCAGCCCTAGCTCAGGTTGTATTCTTGTGCATTAAATGCACATGTGATGAAATGCTACTCTGTGTCTTTCAGCTATGGTCAACCTCTTAGAATAGTGTAATCATTAAATGCCAAGATTGAACGTACTTAGAAAAATTACTCTTTTGATTTTGTGAGGAAAGGTGGCATTGTCCTCAAGGTTCTGGGAAATGTACACTTGCCCCTAGGATCATTAAAAAGTTGTCTTTCAGAGGAACCAAGATGGCGACATAAGGTATATGCCTGAATGCGCAGCCTCCCACAACCACATTAAAAAATACAACTGTAAAGCTAAACAGCCATCCTCTAGAACCAAGGGAGTGGAAGCTTTACAACTAGAAGGCAAGAGAAGGAGTGCATTGAGACTGAGTAGAAGTTCTCAGCACCAAAACAGAGAGGTACAGACACATGCGAAATGTTGGCGGCACATGCGAATGGTGGCGGCAGCTGCACCTGGGTCCATGGCTTGGAAGGGGATTACAAGCTCCGAGGTTGCACTGAACTTGTTGCAGGCTGTCTGACAACAGGGCGGAAGATGAGAGTGGCATTCTAGCAGACTCTGACGTGGAGCTCCAAGACTTGGGGACTCGGACATGCAGACGCCAGGGCGTGGGGCCGCCAAAACAGGGAGAAGCCACAGAGCCTGCTGAGGGGCATTCATCACTGGTTGCTCTGCCCCAGTGATTCTGAGACCCCACCCCGCCCAATTTACAACCCCACCCAAGCTGTGCACCTGTCTGCCTGCAGCCTAACCTAACAGACTGCAGCTGGGACAGAGAACTCCAAAAGTTCCAAACCCCAAACAACGAGGAGAAATCTATAGATCTCGCTATACCACCTCCTGGGTGGACTCATGCAGCAGCTGACTTTGCACCTCCATGGAGATACAGGAGCCAGGGTACCCAGTGGCCAGATACCAGATTTCAACATCTCACATCTATAAGGGACACACTCAAGAGGCAGACTCAGTGAGCACCAAAGCCCCACTCTGCTCCATAAGGGTGTCTCCTGCATAGCAGTTCTTCCACAATAGACACAGTGGGTTCTCACAATCAATTGGCCTGGAGGTCATTTCCTCCCAGTGATACCAACAGCAATCAAGACTTAGCTACAGAGAGACAGCAAGATGGCGGCATAGGTAAACACCGTAAATGTAGCCGTGCACAACTATTTCAAAATAACCATGAAAAGAAAACACGGACACCACCCACACCCACAGGAAGGCTGGCTGAGTAAAACTTCTACAACTAGAAAGAGACTGAGACTCAGAGGAATGGTGGAAGCAAAGTACAGAGGTACGGAGGCTCGCGCACGGGGCTCGGAGAGGACTGGTGCCAGAGGACACGGTTCTTTTTCAAACTGGAGGGAGCCACAAGCTCCCGGTGGCTCTGAACTCCAGTTCCAGGCGAGTTTCTGGGACCCCAGATGCACACCCGGAGAAGGGGGACTGACTGGCACTGGGAGGAAATCCAAAGCAGGTTTCTCTCAGTGTTGCTTGCAGCAATCACCGTGGGACACAGAGACCCAGTGTCTCTTAGCACAGGGCTGAGAATCGGCCATAGCTGTTTGCTCCGCCCTGTAGACTCCCCAAAGCCCCGCCCCTCCCAAGCTGTGTCAGAGGCTTTTGCATATAAAAGGCTGAGTAGTCTAGGGCAAAGGCTAAATCAACACCTACTTAGAGATACAAGAGCCAGCCTCACCCAGTGACCAGAGTGGGACCATCCTAACTCAGGTCCACAAGGAACACACTCGGGGCAAAAGCAGTGAGCACAAAAGCCCCACTAAAACAACTCTTGCCCCATAAGGGTGTCTTCAGCACAGAAGTTCTCCCACTGTAGACACAGCTGATTCTCATAACCAAGTGGCTTGGAGGTCAATTCCTCTCAGTGATCACCTAACTCAGAAAGGGAAGCAGCCAAAATGTGGAGACAAAGAAACAGGTCACAAATGACAGAAATGGAGGAAAGAAAAAGACAGGATATAGAGTTCACAACCACGGTTATTAGGTTTTTCAAGAATTTTCTAGAGATTGCCGATAAATTTAGTGAGACCCTCAAACATATGAAAAAGGACCAGCTAGAAATTAAGCATACGCTGACTGAAATAAAGAATAATATACAGAGATCCAAGAGCAGACTAGAGCCCTAACCGGTGTGGCTAAGTGGATAGAGTGTCGGCCTGAGGACTGAAGGGTCCCAGGTTTGATTCCAGTCAAGGGCATATACCTTGGTTGCGGGCACATCCCCAGTGGGAGGTGTGCAGGAGGCAGCTAATCGATGTTTCTAATTCTCTATCCTTCTCCCTTCCTCTCTGTAAAAAATCAATAAAATATATTAAAAAAAAAAAAAAGAGCAGACTAGAGGATCGCAAGAATCAAGTCAAAGATATGAAATATGAAGAAGCAAAACCCACCCAGCTGGAAAAGCCAAAAGAAAAAAGAATCCAAAAATATGAAGACAGTGTAAGGAGCCTCTAGGACAACTTCAAGCAAACTAACATCAGAATTATAGGGGTGCCAGAAGAAGAGAGAGAGCAAGATACTGAAAGCCTATTTGAAGAAATAATGACAGAAAACTTCCCCTACCTGCTGAAAGAAATGGACTTACAAGTCCAGGAAGCACAGAGAACCCCAAAGAAAAGGAATCCAAAGACACATCATAATTAAAATGACAAGGACAAAAGACAAAGAGAGAATGTTAAAAGGAGTAAGAGAAAAAACAGTTACCTACAAGGGAGTATCCGTACGACTGTCAGCTGATTTCTCACCAGAAACTTTGCAGGCCAGAAGGGAGTGGCAAGAAATATTCAAAGTGATGAATAGCAAGAACCTACAACCAAGATTACTCTACCCAGCAAAGCTATCATGTAAAATTGATGGTTAGATAAAGAGCTTCACAGACAAGAAAAAGCTAAAGGAGTTCATCACCACTAAACCAGGATTATTTGAAATGCTGAAGGGCATTCTTTAAGAAAAGGAAGAAGAAAAAGGTAAAGATAAAAATTACAAACAACAAAATGACAACAAATACATATCTGTCAACCAGTGAATATAATAATTAAGTCAATAGAAATATCTGATGAACAGAATAAACTGGTGACTAGAATAGAAGTAAGGGCATTGAAAGGGAATGAACTGACAATTCTCAGGGGGAAGGGGTGTGCGGGGTATGGGAAGAGACTGGACAAAAATCTTACATCTATGGATGAAGACAGTGGTGGGGGTAAGGGCACAGGGGGGCGGGGGACCAGGTGGAGGGCAGCTATGGGGGTTTAAAAAAAAAGGAACATCTGTAATAATCGGAACAATAAAGATTTATTTTTTTAAAAAAGTTGTCTTTCAGCCTGGTCAGTGTGGCTCAGTGGATTGAGCGTCATCCCGTGCACTAAGAGGTCACAGATTCGATTCCCAGTCAGGGCACATGCCTGGGTTTCAATTCAATCCCTAATAGGGGGTGTACAGGAGATAACCAATCAATCTCTTTCAACCTCTCCTTCTCTGTAAAAAAATCAATGGAAACATTTTTTTCAAGGTGTCTTTCAGCAATCAGTTAGATTTATCTGAATTCATTGCCTGACTAGATTAAGGTAATCTGGCCCAGTTAATTTAATAAGAAACTTTGGCAAAAATTGCTGTGGTTGTTGGCATTAAGGCCAGGATGGTTTCCAGTTTCAAAAGAGAAATAGGTTGTTAACTCCAGTTACAGAGGTATACATAGTAAAAGCAATGAGGGGTGTACACACCCACACAAATAAATTGAGGACTCCCTCTAGCCCACTTGAAAGTATAATTTCAATCCCCTAGAAACTATATTTGCAATAACTATTATATTATTTTATAAAAATTTTGCTTTTTACCCAGATACTATGCTTTAGTCACCAGAAAATTTGGGAAATGCTGGATTATTATTTACTGTTTCATATCTCTCTTTAAACTATATGCAGAAATTGATTCATATTTGGAAAGACCCCAAGAAGTGTAGACTGGCTTCATCAGTTTTACTTGAATTTGTGAAGTTCCAGCATGCTTTCTAGGCTGTCTCAGACATTTGCATTTCCCTTTGTTGGTCCCTTGAGGAAAAAGTGTGCCAGAATATCCACACTTTCACTGGCACTGCAGCTGCTGCTGATGGTACTACCACAACCATTTATTTAGACTGAAAATGAGATTAACACTTCTCTGTCTCAGTAACTACTTCATCTTTTTCTATTTTTACTTCCTTCCGCAGCTAGAGATAATGCAGTGGCTCCATGCTAGCTTTCCATATTAAATTAGACCTAACCAGGCCATCCTTAGATCAGAACCCCTACAAAGACCCCTATTTCTCCCTAAATGGAGAGACCTGGCAATTTTTTTTCTAAGATGGAAACAAACTGATAGTTTCATGTCATTATCCACAAAGAGGCTTCTTGAAAAGAGATCAGAGTTTCCCAATTACTTCTAAAGCCCAAGTTAGAAATAGTCCATACTGTCCAGAGAGGCTAGTTCGTTGGAGCCATGGAAATGCCCTAAGTCTTTTTTTTTTTTTAATAAATCTTTATTGTTTCTCTTATTTATTTTTTTACCCCCATAGCTCCCCTCCACCTGATTCCCACCCCACCCCATGCCCTTAGCCCCCACCACTGTCCTCATCCATAGGTGTAAGATTTTTGTTCAGCCTCTTCCCACACCCCTCACACCCCCTTTTCCCTGAGAATTGTTAGTCCATTCCCTTCTGTGCCCCTGCTTCTATTCTATTCACCAATTTATTCTGTTTATCAGATTTTTTATTGAGTTAATTTTTAGACTCACTTATTGATAGATATGTATTCGTTGTCACTTTTGTTCATAATTTTTATCTTTATCTTTTTCTTCTTCTTCCTCTTCTTAAAGAATACCCTTCAGCATTTCATATAATCCTGGTTTCTGTTGATTAACTCCTTTAGCATTTTCTTGTCTGTGAAGCTCTTTATCTAACCATCAATTCTACATGATATCTTTTTTGGGTAGAGTAATCTCGGTTGTAGGTTCTTACTGTTCATCACTTTGAATTTTTCTTGCCACTCCCTTCTGTCCTGTATGGTTTCTGTTGAGAAATCAGCTGACAGTTGTATGGGTACTCCCTTGTAGGTCACTAACTGTTTTCCTCTTACTGCTTTTAAGATTCTCTCTTTGTCTTTTGCCCTTGGCATTTTAATTGTGATGTGTCTTGGTGTGGTCCTCTTTGGAATCCTCTTATTTGGGATTCTCTTCGTTTCCTGGACTTGTAAGTCTATTTCTTTCATTGGGTATGGGAAGTTTTCTGTCATTGTTTCTTCTAATAGACTTTCAATATCTTGTTCTCTCTCTTCTTCTGGCACCCCTATAATTCTGATGTTGGTACACATGAAGTTGTCCCAGAGGCTCTTTACACTATCTTTATATTTTTGGATTCTTTTTTCTTTTTGCTTTTCAGGATGGATGTTTTCTGCTTCCTCATATTTCAAATCTTTGACTTCATTCTTGCAATCCTCTAGTCTGCTCTTGGATCTCTGTATATTATTCTTTATTTCAATCAGTGTGTGCTTAATTTCTGACTGGTCCTTTTTTCTTTTTTCTTTTTTTCTTTTTTTTTTTTTTGTATTCTCATTAAGATCCTTGAAGGTCTCACTAAGTTCCTCAGAGGTTTGTAGAAGATTCTTGAATAGCATTATAAGTGTGGTTTTGAACTCTGTATCCAGTAGTTTGCTTTCCTCCTTCTCTTTCATTTGTAGCCTGTTTCTTTGTGTCCAAATTTTGGCTGCTTCCCTGTGTTGATAGAGTGGCTTTGTGTGGTAGGTATCCTCTTGGGCCCAGTGGCTCAGCCTCCCCATTCACCTGAGGTGGACACTCTTGCTGTATCCCCCTTTGTGGGCTGGGTGCACAGTCTTGTGGTAGTTAAGCCTTGATTGCTATTGGTATCACTGGGAGGAAATGATCTCCAGGACAATTGACTGCAAGGACCCCCTGTGTCTATGGTGGCAGAACTGCTGTGCAGGAGACACCCTTAATGGGGCAGGACTTGCTTCAGTGGGGCTTTAGTGCTCACTGAGTCTGCCTCTTGAGTGTGTCCCTTATGGATGTGAGGATTTGAAATCTGGTATCTGACCACTGGGTACACTGGCTCCTGGATCTCCAAAGAGGTGCAAAGTTAGTTGCTTTGTGAGTCCATCCAGCGGGAGCTACAGAGAGATCTACAGATTTCTCCTCTTTGTTTGGGGTTTGGAACTTTTCGAGCTCTCTGACTCAGCTGCAGTTTATTAAATTAGGCTGCAGGCGGACAGGTGATTCATTTGCGCCACTGCACACAGATTGGGTGGGGTTGTAAATTGGGTGGGGCAGGGTCTCAGAGAATCACCAGGGTGGAGCAAACAGCGATGGCTGTCCGTCAGCCATCTCCTCCTCTAGGCGTCCTCAAGTCCCACACCTTCACAGTAACAATGATCCCTGCAAGCAGCTCTGTGAGAAAGCCACCCTTGTTTTCCAACACTATGCCAGACAGCTCAGTTTCTCCCTATAGGAGTCTGCATCCCCAGAATCTCGTGGGAAACGAGTTCAGTGCAGTTAGGAGCTTGTATCTCCCTTCTGATTGAAAAAAAACGGTGCACTGAGGTACCACTGTTTCTCACGCCTTTGTTCTTGGCCCCTCCACGCCTTCTACCCAGTCTCAATGTGCTTTTTTCTTCCCTTCTAGTTGTAGAAGTTCCCCTGGTTCTGGATGATGGCCCTTTTGGCTTTTAGTTGTAGTTTTAATGTGGGTGTGGGAGGCAGCACATACAGGTATATACCTTATGCCACCATCTTGGTTCCTCTGTCCTAAGTCTTATATCTCTTTAGTCCCGACATCCAAATATTTTTGTTTTTATACAGCATTGTAGGGGAGCATCTAAGGTTAGCTTTCTTGTATGCCGCTACTGTTTAGATGAAACTTTTGAGCGGTCATTGAAGCTGTTTCTGCTAGTTTCCCAAGGAAGCCATCTCTCCTGCAGTTCCTTTTAAGGCATGTAATACTACTAAATACTAATTTTAGGTTAGACAGAAGTTTCAAATAGGCTTTTGTGTCAGGTCGTTTATAAATAAAGCTTAGATCCTTTGGAATTTTCCTTACAAGGTGCTATATCAACTCTGAGCATAACAGTTGCCATGTATCAAACATCTCCACAAAGGCAACATCAGCCATTCTCCTAGAATGTTCAGGACTTGAATCTAAATGCTTTGTGATGTAAAGAAGGTAAGTAGATGCAGTTCAAGCACTGTTTTATATCATGACTTTAGAAGACTTCTTTTTTAAGTGTCTAGTAAGGGTAGTTGAGTGCACTATTAGCACTCAACTATTTGCCACAGGCTTAGAATCACTTTGAAAATTTAATAAACATGACATCCAGGGTGGTAAAAATTGGAGTTGACAATAAACACAAAATATGTGTCCTTCAAGAGGCTTGATATATTAATATTTCACTTTGAGAAATGTTTGTTGGAGAGGAAATTTTTATCTCCTCCTTTACTACTTTTCTGGAACTTTTCCTGCCACAGTGGCATTTCTGCCTTTGTAAGAAGTCCAGAACTTATACAGACATTCATACTAAGGTTCGAGTGCAAAATTTGCAGAGCTGGCCCTAACCGGTTTGGCTCAGTGGATAGAGCGTCGGCCTGCGGACTGAAAGGTCCCAGGTTCTATTCCAGTCAGGGGCATGTACCTTGGTTGCGGGCACATCCCCGGTAGGGGGTGTGCAGGAGGCAGCTGATAGATGTTTCTCTCCCATCAATATTTCTCACTCTCTATCCTTCTCCCTTCCTCTCTGCAAAAAATCAATGATATATTTTTTTTAAATTGCAGAGGTACCAGTGGACAGTGAAGACCCTATTTGCTCATCTACGTAGGATCTAATTTAAATAGTCTTTGCAGATGATACTGCAGTAGAAGAAGGCTTTTCATCTTCTTTTATTTCTCCCTTTTACCTGTAGTTAGATTCTTTTGATTAGTCATAATAATACTTGATCAACCTGACTTTTAAATGTATTCATATCTCTTCCTTACTTATCTACAGCCAAATTTCCATTTAAAATTTAGTTATCTTCATGCACATTGTGCAAGAGCTCCTGACAATATCATTTCCAAACTGTGTTAAATTATTTTGCCCTTTTAGCAGATCTCTGATCAGACCTTTACTGAATTTTTTAAAATTCCAACTTTTAACCATGTATTCCTTTTTTAAATTAAATTTTAGGCAGGAACGCAGTATATAAAATAAAAGTAGATCTACTATAATTGAAATGGGGGGAGGATACCTAAAGTCCCACCTGTGGACCCTTTCCAAAGTGCAGTCCAGTGGGTGTGATGGTCACTACATACCAAGAAGCAAGGGTATGGTATAGCTCTATTTCATTCAGGCAGCAAAAAACTGTGTATTATGCAAGGCATTTTTATAGACGATGTAGTATGTAGTCCAAAGACTACTGTGTGTAGGAGCTTTTACATATTTAGGATTTTTCTTTTAAAACCATACAAAAGGATTTAGGAGCTAAAGAAATGTCTTATAACAGGATTGTTTTATGGAAATCTTATGTTCAGCCAAACTTGGTTTTTTTCATCAGCGGTATGCATTTGACCAGTGATTGTGTTCTGCAAATAGTCCCATGACTAATTGAGAAGTAGAATTACCAAGGCAAGATATGGGTATCTTTTAGTTGTAATATGACATGAAAATAGCAGTAGTTATACTGCTGAAAGACCAGCACGGCTGCAGTTATTGTCCCATGGGCTCATTAAACAGCTTATTCTATGCCACTAACCCATGAAACATGAATTGGCATTAAAGAGAGATTAACCCAGAAATCTTGGAGTCTGTCCAGATTATGGTCTATTAGTAGCACATTAACTTAGCTGCAAGTCTGCACATAATGGGAGAATAATCAAGTATCTGTTGTATCACAAATAGATGTCAAATAATTCCAAGCTGGAAACTCAGAAAGTTGGCGTTAAGGATTCATGAAGTCCAGAGTTGGATAATGTGGTTAAGCTGCAAACTGTTTTGCCTTTTTGTTTAAGTGAAAAATTTTAATTACATGATGTGTAGGCTTCTGAGGTAGGTAAAGAAGGGTGGCATACTCTGGTAGAAACTAGAACTGCAGTGGAAAAGCACACACTTTATATGTGCAGAAATCTGAAAGGACATGAAGACGCATACCACCTGCCCATGGCCTCTTCATTCATTCTTCCCTTTTCTTGTGATTATGTGTATTTCCTTGTGAGTATGTATGTGTGTCCTATAATTAAATTTACTTTTGCTTTTGTACTTTTTAAAATGCTATATATGGGACTAATTAAGGAAGTCTTAGGTTATGTTTTTATGCTTATAACTGAATAGCTATGCTGTTGAGCCTAAATAAAATTGCACTGATATTTTGTATTTGACTTTCCTAAGTACTATATTCAAATTCCGTCGATTTCACTTCATATTGAGAAATATTTCATAGCATGAAAGCCTGAAACCATTAACTTTTCTTTGAAGATACAACAGTTGGTAACATGTTACAATGCTGATGTTATTAGTAAAGTTGTCCAACTCATTTATATCCTTCCAGTTTTTCCCCTATTGTAAGCTCACTAAGGACAAGGGGTTTTGCCTTTTTTTCTCTTTGTGTCTGATCTGCGCTACACTAAATTTTTACGCAATGCTTCTGGCTGACTCAGATATGATACTCGACTGTAATGAGCTCTTTATAGTGTGGGATTAAATTGATAGCTGTTCCCCCAGAATTTCACATGGCTGCCTCATGCCCATCATTTAAGACTTTCAAATGTCACTTTAATACAGAGGTATTTTCTGTATTGGGGTGTGCTAGTCCATAATTCATGTTCTTCAGCATATTGTATTGGCCCAGTTTCCAAGGGTGCTTTTCTCTCCCTCCCCCAACACTAATATAAGCTCTTTGAGAGCAAGAACCAGTTACTTTACACCCAGAACAGAACCTAACATAGCAAGTGCTTAATAGGCACTTCTTTGCTGACTGATTTTGGTCTCTTTACTTAATCTTAACTTTTGAATTACATTTGCATGTGATTTTTTTCCTGTTCTCTTTTAGCTTTTCAGAAACATTGGAAACAGCAGATGACATGGCCATTGATATTCCTCATATTTGGTTGTACCTTGCTGAACTGGTAACTCCCATGTTAAAAGAAGGCGGAATCTCCATGCGAGAACTCATCATGTAAGTTGTTCTTGTTTCTTTAGCTGCACATCAAGTTAAACTGATGCAAAACTCGTCAGCTGGCCTTTTAACATCGTGCCATTCCCTTAGTACAGCATTTTCAACCTTTTTCATCTTACGGCACACACAAACTAATTACTAAAATTCTGATGCACAACAAAAAAATACATTTCTTTGCTGATCGGACAAAAATAGGTATAATTTTTACTCATTTACACCAAATAGCTATTGTTATGTTGGCTGTTGTCATTTCTTTATTTGACAATTTATGGAAAAGGTCAGTGCCCCTGACTAAATTGTAAGGTATTACATGTTTTAACAATTCTTGTGGCTGGGGAAAGGATAATCTCAATAATGTTGGGAAAACTGGATAACCCGAGAGATTAAAAATGGCGGCAGATTAGGCATACGTATACAGTTCCTTGTCCCAGAGCAGATAGGGAAAGCAGCTGAAACGAGTAGCTTCCAGCCCGAATTGGCAGTGGAGATCGAGCTGGGAGACAGCCTGCAGCTGGATAAGACAGAAGACTCCTGAGAGAGGAGAGAAAAAACTATATAACCAGAGACCCAGAGAAGATAGATCATGGGGAGACAAAGAAACAGTCCGCATATGAAAGAA
>PVJC01044461.1:0-14098 GCA_004026665.1 Murina feae
AAAAAAAAAAAAAAAATAAAAAAAAAAAAAAAAAAAAAAAGACCAGGAGAATTAAAAGAAGGAAGTCAAATTGAGAGAAATTCCAAACACAAAGCCTCTGATTGCACCCAGGGCTGGGAGGGAAAGCAGTGAAACCGCCATGTGTGCATGGCTGTTGGCAGTGGGAATCAGAACCACCTTTTAAAAAAGTGTGTCCAGCCCAGCAGGCATGCTCAAGGGTTGAGTGTTGACCCAGGACTAAGAGGTCGCTGGTCTGATTCCTGGTCAGGGCACATGCTGGGCTGTGGGCTCAATCCCCAGTGAGGGGCAAGCAGGAGGCAGTGGACCGATGATATTTCTCATCAATGTTTTTATCTCTCTATCTTTCTCCCTTCCTCTCTCTCTAAAATATGCTTGCAAACATTCGAGAACTTGAAAGGGAATATAATATGCAAAAATAAAAACCGTGAGCATGTGGGTGATTTTTAAAAATAACTTTGCTTTCAGATTAGGGATATATTTTCTTTTTAGGAACAAAAGGGGATCATTTCTAACCTAAGCTAACTCCTGTGTAATAGTTTAGGAACCTCGAGCGCAGGCAGGCTGCTGGCCCCTCAGCTGTGAGCACGCCCTCGGGCTGTGGTCCTGAAGCAGCTGGAGAGAGGAGGCAACCCCTCCTCCTCTGGCCTTGCTGCTTCCATCTTTAAGTCTCAAACCCGCCTACCCCCAGCAAGATAGCAGCACATCCAAGTTAAGGCTCTCACACTGAGCAGTGAACCTGGCCACATGTCACCTTTCAATCTGGGACAGGAACTTGGTTTCGAAGATGCCCTTGGTCTGGAGACGCTCTGAAATCTGCCCCCGGAAGAGGAGACCCTGCTTGGTCAGGTCAATGAGGATCTGCCGCACAATCTCCCCTAGGTACATCCCGCTCGTCATTTTCTCGTATCTGTTTGGGGAAGAGGGATAAGGTTGGTGAGAGCAGGAAAACCAGCGCTGAGGAATGGTTCCCAAAAGGACATGGGTCGGGTGTGGAAGGTATACCATTGGCTGCTGCCGGCTGCCTGGTTTGGAGTGTTTCAGAGTGAGCAGCGGCCAAGAGAAATGCAGTGATGTGGGAGAGCCAGGCTTTGGAGCCCCGGGGAGCGGGAGCCAGGTCCCAGCTCTGCCACATACCAGGAGCACCTGAGCAAGCACTAAGCCATCATCTATAAAACAGGGACCAAGCACTGGCTGCTCAAGGCTGTCGGGAGGCAAGCCTCTGGTGTACAGCAGGTGCTGAGCAAGAGCGGGTCCCTCTCCTGTTCCCAAAGCCAATGCCCCTTGGTTTACATGACACATCTGTTCTACTGGAGATGCTCCTTTATATTTGAAGGAATCTGTCCCACTGGAGATTCTGCTCCACCAGATAATATATTTACACTGTCCGCACACACCAGGGGTCCTCAAAAGATGTCACCACCCTGTCCCGTTTCTGCCAGGCTGTGAGCAGCATGAGGGAAGGAGCAAGAAAAGACGCGCCTTGTGACCAGCAGGCACTGCACAGGTGTCTGCACGGGTGTGTGTGACCGCCACCAGCCACAGTGACGCAGGCTGGGCTGCCCCTGCCTGCAGGGCCAAACGGGAAGCGGATAGTGGCCGAGACTTGTGTGTTCTCCTCACTGATCAGGCCCTAACGTGAACCCAAGGAACCAAGATGAAACAGACAAATTATGGCAGCAAACTCAAAAGTGCTGCCCCGTTAAGTCCTCATTCCAAAAATGTAAGCCTCCAGTGGATTCGGACAGAGAACTAAGAAGGCCTCGCCCCTAAAGAAGAGCCATGATAGCTGGATGCCCCAATGTGGGGTTCAGAAATAAATACATTGATCAGATTTGTTCTTTTTTGGAGTAAGTGCCAACCAAGGAAGATGAGGAACCACAGGGCCTCTTCAGTTCAACAGTTAATAAGGCATCTGTGGCCCAGTCATCCCATTACACTTCCTATCTGCTCAGCTTCTTCACGTGGCTATCACCACCACAACAAATCTGCATTTCCATCTTATTTTATATACTAAGACACTGAGTTTAGTTGTGACCTGCTAATAAAACATTTACTCTCTGTACATCATAGAAAAAGTATTCCAGTTCCTGTTCTAATGGACAAGCCCAGGTTAACAATTAATTCTTAGCATGATTGCTCTATCCCTAGCTACTCCCTTCTCTCCTTCTCAAGAAGGTATACGAGGAAGCAAGCGAAAATGTACTCCACTTTTTTTTTTTTAAAGAACCATCCATTGTTTTCAGTAGGGTCAGTAGTTGGAATACACCTCACAGGTGACTGTGACCCATGTTGGGACATGACATCATGTTGAGAACCAGGACTCCCATCCTTCACCTGTGGCCACTTCCTCACCCAGAACAGCAGAGGTCAGCAACCTGGCAGCCAGCTCTTACAATGCTGAGGATGCTGACCTCTAGCTTGGACCTCCCGGAAGCCCACCCTGAGAGGGCCCACAGAGTCACCAGGCCCTTGCTCTGGGACACCTGGTCCACAGACAGCCTCTGCCTCCACTAGCTGCCCCCTTTATGATGTCCTATGAGAGTTGGAAAAAGGCAACCCTTTGTTCTACTTATTGGAAATTTGTCATAATATTTTGCTTTTGTCCAAATAAGACCGCACACTAACATCTAATAGTAGTTGTAATACATATAATAAGAAAATAGCACACACGCCCTCCTCGCCCCCCCCCCCCAACCTGGTAAGGTGGTATATACACAACCCACACACATGTACACATCTGCCTTCTCACCTTTGTTTGCTGGGATTCAAGGACCCCTCATCCACCTCCTTGTCATATTGGGTCCGGATGTCATCTATGCAGCCATTATCTCCAAATCCTCCCCACTCTGTGTTAATGCACATCTTCCCTTCGTCCCCTTCCACCACCTCTATGTTCCTCATCTCCTCCATGTAGCACATATTGCTGCCCGTTCCTAGAAGGAATCATGAAGAGACTTTGGTCTTCAAAAGATACCACCAGATCTTAAAGAGGCAGCAAAGCGCAGTAGACAGGACTTTAGGCTTGGAGTCAGACAACTGGATTGGAGTCAAAAGCTGAATTGAGCTTTATGCCATTGCTGAGTGACCTTAGACAAGTATCTCATCTTTCAGAGACCCAATTTCTTCATCTGTGAAAAGGAAACAATTCCTGCCTCATAGATTTGTTATTTAAAAAAAAAAAATGAGATGAGCTCCAGCTGGTGTTGCCCAATGGTTGAGCACTGACTTATGAGCTAAGAGGTCACAGTTTGATTCCAAGTCAGGGCACATACCCCATTTGTGGGTGCAATCCCCAGTAGGGGGTGTGCAGGAGGCAGCCAATCAATGATTCTCATCATTGATATTTCTACCTCTCTCTCCTCCCTTCCTCTCTGAAATCAATAAAAAATATATTTTTAAAAAATGAGATGATGTTTGTAAGTTTCCTCCACATAGTAAGTAGTCAATCAATGGTGATAGCAGCAGCAGCATCACCTCCACCATCATCCTTCTTAAGCTATAGGCACACAAAGTGAGCCCCCAAGTGGTCATAGAGTTAGCAGTCAGAGCTGGAAGGGATCATGAGGAATCGTCTAGTCTTGGACAAACAAATGTTTAGCATCTAAACGCCACCATCTTCTCCTTGGCCCATAACCTGGCTTAAGAACTATGCTCAACACAACAGTCCAGGCAACTATTGTATTAATTAAACAAGTCTCACCTCTTTACTCTCCTAGATATAGCCCAGCCCCTCCCACAGATGAGGAAATTCAAGTCCAGACAGAATAGTAACCTGCCCAAGGTCACAAAGTGGATAAGAGTTGGAGTGAGATGAAACCCCTTACCATGGAAGGCATCTCATTATATCCCCATCTGCTTATACTCCTCACCTCCAGGAACCCCAAACAACCATCTGGAACAACTTTCGCAGATTGTCATTACTTAACCTGTGCCTCTCAATTGGAACACTGTTCGTCCCCATCTTCTCCTGTTCAACTCTCACCCTTTCCCTCATCCCACTGGAACCCACCCTAGTCCTTAATCACTGTCAGACTTCTCCTCCCCTAGGTTTCTCTCCAAATCTTCCCCATCCTGTGAACCCAGACAGCCAGAAAAGGTCAGAGAACATTGCAGCCAGCTTTGGGCCAACAAGATTCAACTGAGGTCTCCCTCCTCCCAGGATAATCTGCTCCAGGGCCCTAATCTGAAAGTCCCTCCTTTTTTTATATCATTCTTCTTCAACAGAAAGGACAACTTTGACTTTCTACCCTAATGAAGAAAATGTTAATGTTAAGTAAACACTTAGGAATTAGGAAACCTAGAATCCCAGTCTTCACTTCATCTCTGCCTTGGACAAAGCCAGCTCTATGCCCCGCCTCACTATGTTCAAAAGGATCCTCCAAAGAATCAGATGGGAGAAGGCCAATGGGACAGGCCTGACCACTTACCTGCAATCAGGCCAATCTCACAATTAGGATCTTCATAGCCACAGGTCATCATGGTCCCCACTGTGTCATTCACAACTGCAACTAAGTCCAAGTCAAACTCCTGCAAAGGAAGCAGCTCTACTGTAGGTGGAATGTGCAAGCCAAGTGGTCTAGGAGGGGCATATCGACCCAGAGTAGGGGTGGGGTATGTGTGAGGGAGGTCAGACTCAAGGCTGGACATAGGATGGTAGACCAAAGGGATTTAGGGGAAGGGGCCAGGTCAGGTATGAGCCTCAACACCGTATCGTACGTTTCTCCTCTTGATGGCTTCCCTGAGCATATCCACCATGTCTTCCCCTTCACAGTCAGTAGCCTTAAAGCCTTTGGTCCACTCAATGAGTATCCCCTGAAAGAAAGGAGGAGAAATTCACTTGAGCATTAGTTTTCTGGGGCCACTGCATGACCTCAACATCTAACAGGTAGTCAGGTGTGTGTGCTTTTGATTGCTTCCATCTATGCAGCCCTAACACTGGGCCCAGAGGCATTACAAAGCATGATAGTCAGACAGGGTCTACTTCTGAGTGGAATAATTGCAGTAATTCATATTCATCAGTGATCAACTTGTGTTCCCAGGCCATGACTGCACAGAACAAAGGCCTGGATCACTTCTAATTCAGCCAAGGACAGATTAAGATGTGATTCATGATAAAGCTACAGACTGTTTATTAAAGCATTGTTCCACGGTAAAACACTAGAGGCATCCCACCACTCCAAAAAAATAGATCTGTCACCTTGTATATCAATGTAGGAAACTAGTGACCCAGTGCATGAAATTCGTGCACATTAAAAGGGGATTAATTAGAGGAAATATTTTAATATTGCTATTTGCCCTTTCTCTGTAATAGAAGTGTCAGAGATTAAAGAAAATTAGTAAAATGTATATGAAAATCTTCCTCCTGTCAGAGTCTGGGGTGCACCATGGAACTCAGAGTCAAGTCTTCAACCACCCAGGTGCACCTCAAAATTGCTCAAGACCCAAACTTGGATGCCCCCCCTTCATTGGGCTAGATCCAGACCCAGCTGGTCCCACTCTGTCAAGCCCTGCCAGGTGGGGGGGGGGGTGCAGCCTCAGGTCCCCTGGGTGCCAGGGAGGGGGCACAGCCTGAGGTTCCCTGGCCTGGTGCTGGGGTGGGGGGCATGGCCTGAGGTCCCCTGGCCCAGCACCAGGGCGGAGGGCACACCTAGAGGACCCCCGTCAAGTCCCGCTGGGTGAGGGGCACAGCCTCAGGTCCCCTGGCCTGGGGCCAGGGTGGGGGCATGGCCTGAGGTCCCCCAGCCTGGCACCAGGGAAGAGGGTGCAGCCTGAGTTCCTCTGTCCTGGTGCCAGGGCAGGGGGGAGCAGCCTGAGGACCCCTGTCAAGCCCCATGCAGGAGGTGGGTGGGCGTGCAGCCTCAGGTCCCTGCTGATTGCTCCTTAAGGCTCCTTAGCCTCAGCTGTGAGTGCAAATTGACCGGAGTGATAGCCAATTTGCATATTCCCTCTTTATTATATAGGATGTTATTTATATATATAAAAGCCAAGTGACAGCAATGCCTGAACGACCGGAATGACGGTTGCTTTGCCACACACTGTGGCCCCAACCACCTGCCCCCCTCCCCAGCTGCCCTGTCCTAAGGCCCCTAAATAAAATGAACAGTGACTCAGAGGTACCTTGGGATTGCCCTCATGGAGAGGGCAGCCTATCCCACGGGGCGGACTGGGAGTCTGGCGGGGCTGCTTACCTTATCGATGCCTGTCTGCCTGCAGGGAAATGAGAATGTGAAGCCCATAGGCAACGGGACTCCCTTGAGGCCCATGTAGTCCAAGAAGTCAGAGATGCACTGCACGATGTAGTCAAATAGCTACAGGGAGAGAGTGGCAGTCACCTCAGGCTGGTAGTGACCAGAGGGAGGCTGGCACCTCAGCGCACAGACCCACAGCCTGACGTTACCTCCTCGCCGGTGCCCTGCATGATCCCCAGAGGGATGGCAAAGATCTTGTTGTACATTCGCACTGACCTCCGGCCACTTCTGATCTTCACCAGGAGGACGCGGAAGTTGGTTCCCCCCAGATCCAGGGCAAGGAAATTTCCTTTCTCTGTGGTGGAGAAAGTGGGGTTCCGCTCCACCAGCATGCACACAGCAGGGACTCGGGGGAGGCGTGGGGGGATGGGAGATGAGGAAAAAGAGCAGCCTCAGAGCCTTCCCCTTGGCACAGATCCAGAGCACCCGCAGGCACCTGTCTGAGGCCAGCCTGCTTTTCCTGGCACCTGGTAAAGGCCACACATGGTACTTATGCTCAAGGAGCCTCTGAGGGTGAGTCAGATCAGGCTGCCCTGAGTGCAATGGCCTCCGGAAGGTGGCTCCATCCTGTGTGGCCTAGAGGAACTGCTCATCACAAGATAGAATGATTCTTCCCATCCCTGCTCTCCCCTTCCCTGGCCAGTTTGGCTCAGTGGATAGAGCATCGCCTTGTGGACTGTGGACCCCAGTTTTGATTCTAGTCGAGGGCATTTACCTCAGTTGCAGGCTGGATCCCTGGCCAGGTCAGGGCACATGCAGGAAGCAACCAATAGATGTGTCTCTCTCACATCAATGTTTCTCTCACTCTCTCTGTATCTACCCCTCCCTTCCACTCTCTCTAAAAATCAATGGAAAAATATCATCGGGTGGGAATTAACTATAAAAAGAAATCAAATCAAGTTCAACCTTCAATACTGTTCCACAGTAAAACACTACAGGTATCCTATCATTCCAAAAAATGGACCTATCACCTTGTACATCAATATAAGAAATGTTATCTACACATATAAAAGCCAAGTGACCTGAATACCTGAATGACTGGAACGACCAGTTGCCTCTCACTTTTCCAGCATCGCAGAGCATGACAGACTATTCTGGAAAGCCTTTTGCCTTGCTCTCTGTCTCACCTTGCTGCAGCCACACTGATCATTTTGCTGTTCCTTGAATTTGCCAAAGACATCACTCTCCAGCCAGCTCTCTTACCCCTCACCCTGCTCTACTTGCCTTCATAGCACCTGTCATTACATGGCATCTTATGGCATTTGTTTATTGTCTGCCAGCCCAACAGAATGTAAACTCCACCAGAGTAGGGACTGTGCTTTCCTCACTGCTCTATCACCAAGAGTAGAACAGAGCCTGACACATAGTAGGTGCTTAATAAAACTTTGAGGGATAAAGGCAGGAGGATGAACGGGATGAAGGAATGAATAATTGAACCATATCTCTACTGCTCGCAGTCTTTTCCCCTGGGAGACTCCAAGAACATTTGCTCTGGAAAAGAGCTTTGCTGTTGAGAGTTCCAAAGTGCAGCTGTGTGGCCGTGAGTATGTCCTCTAACTTCTCTGAGTCTGTTTTGGCACCCATAAAATGGGAGTCATTCTCCATTTATGTAACATACGAAGTGGTTGTGAGGGTGAAATGTCCAAAAGCAAACTACAGGCTAGAAGGCATCTGACAAAGGTCATTATTTCTGAGTGCAGTGCATGAGGTTCAAAGAGGTGAAGTAACTTCTCTAAAGAACTGAGTCCACTGTGGAGTCGTTCCTCTCAGCTCAGCACTGAGGACCAGGAGGAGGATCAGGGCTTGGAAAAGTCAGGGGTAGAGAGTGCTGAGGGGAGAGCAAGAGAGCCACACCTCGGGAGGGGAGAGAGGCAGAGAAGCCGCAGGAAGGCAAGCCAGCCGACTCCAAGTGTCCAGATGGCAGCTCCCAGGGACAGCATCTGGGTCTTCTGTTTGCCAACAACATGGATACATGCCATGTTCTCAGCTACACAGACACCTTGCAGGAGGCGTTCTCTCCACCAGCATGCACAGAGCAAGGCCATGGGTCAACCCGGCAAATAGATGCAGAAGGAGTACTGACCTTCTACCCTGGCCCCCGCCCGCCGTTACAGATGTGAACCCAAAGCTCTTCGTGTCACAGCTAACGGCCCTGAAGGAGTTTCGTGGGGGTTCTGGGTGGCCCTTCGGGAAAGAGAGCTTTGCACGGCCCACCTGTGCCATCCGGCATCCCGCAGACGTAGGTGGGCAGCATCTTGACGGTGGCCAGCAGGTGGGTGTCCCTCTTCAGCCCATACTCGAACTCAGCCCGCATCTTGTCCCGCACGCCCACGAGCTGCTCTCGGGTCAGCCGGAACAGAGCCAGCACCTGGTCAATCTGCTTCCGCTGGGCCTGCACGCGGGCGGCCACCGCCGTCACCATGGCTGCCCCCTTGGTGCTGCCACTCTCCGACAGGAGGAAGCGGACGTCACAGTTCGGGACCAGTCTCCTCACCACCTTGTGCAGGCGTTTAGGGTATCTGAAGGCAGGGGTGATGGCAAAATACAGGATAGTCATACAGGCCCGGCCCGGCCAATGGGAACGGGCGCAGGGCATCATGGGACAGGTCCTGGGAACCCTGCTGGGCCAGGGTTCACCCCTTTAGTCACCTGGTGGTGTGGGGGGCAGGGAGGGACAGGAGTGCGGGGGAGGGCAGGGACCAGGACAGGACACTTGGGAGGCTCAAGGAAGTAGCTATTTTAACACCAATATTTCAACTGGTAGGGCATGTCCATGCATAACATGTTGGCCAAACATCATCACTGCCCAAAGGGGAAGTGCTTTCCCCAGCTCCTTCCAGGGCTACCCGCCTGACTCCCAGGACCACCTCTGCCAGCCAGAGAGGCGTGTGCACTCCCATCTTCTGGGAAATTCTCATGGCCACGTGTTTTCCTACCAGAATCCTTCCCATGAACTTGGCAACCTCTGTCATCTGATTTCCCCCCATGTATAACGGGGTGTATTTTTCCGGTCTTCCCACACAGTAAGTATTCAATAGTAGCGGACAGATAGATGAATAAATAGATAGAAGGGTGGTCAGATGGCTAAACACAGAAATGGCTGGCCTGGCTAGTCAGGCAATTGGCTTCGGCAGAGTATTTCTTTAAGAGTGACTCTCCAACCCCACCCCAAAGCAACCCGGCCAGCTAGCCGAATGCAGCCTCTGAATCAGCCTTGCCCCTGAATTCTCAGAACCAGTGGGAGACAGCTGGTTGCAGGGAAGCAGCACAGTTGGAGCACAGGGGGACCCTGTTCCAGGGGAGCCTCGGGCGCGGGATGTGGCCGCAGCAGCGCTCACTGAGGGTGTATCTTGTAGACGGTGCCATCCACGCCCACCGTGGTCCGGAGCCGCACCAGCTTCTTATTCTCCCGGAGGCGAGTCAGGATGGCCGCCAGGGCTGCCGCACAGAGATTGGCCGAGCGGAAGGAGACGATGGTGCAGACGTGCTGGACCGCAATGCAGTCGGCCTCCGAAGGCTCCAGGCCCAGGTTCGTGAGGATCTCTCGTGTGTTGGCAAGGCCTTCTTTATACCTGGCCGGGGACAAGAATGAGAGGACCGCCCTTCTCCCTCCGTGGGAGTCCCCCTCGGAGAACCAGCTTTCTCACCTCTCAGGACCATGAAAAGAAACAGGCTGCCATATGTAATCTAATGATAACTACACCAGAAGGGATCATAGGAGCCACCACTTGGTGAGCGCACACTATGCGCCAGCACTTGTCTAAGGATTTGACAGGTATTAACTCAATGCTCACAACACTCCCGGGGGAATTTCGTCATTGTCCGATTGCTCAGAAGGGACCTGAGGCACGGAGAGGGTTAGTAACTTGTCCACAGTCACACAGCTAGTAAGTGCAAGGCTCAGGATTTGAACTCAGGCAGTTAGATTACAGAGTCTACCCTTTTACCCACCTCGTACTATGCCTTGTACTATACTGCCTTTCACCAAAACTCAGTTTCTGCCAAGCTCTGCACAAATATAGATGCTGGGAGTCACACGCCATTTCGCTAAGCTCAGAATCTAAACTGATTACAAAGCTCAGGGCAACCCCAGGGTTTCTAAGCCGGAGGAACTGGACCATAAGTTGGCTGGGGCCATGCCCCATTGCAGGGAACTGTGTATGAGGCCTCAGATCACCAAAGCCGAAGCCAGTCCCCAGAAGGACCAGGGAGAGAAGGCTCTTGCTATGACAGGAGCTCTTAACTTGGATTCCACGCGTGGGCTTTACTGGGTCTAAGGACGCCCTGATAATATAAGTAAAATTGTGTGCAAATGTGCCTTTTGGGAAGAAAGGGTCTAGAACTTGAATCTGATCCCCAGAGTGGTCTGTGACCCTAAACATTTTATAAATCACAGCTTTAGGGGAAGCAGAAGGCATCAAAACGTGAGGAGGGTAGCCCTCCGTCGGCCGAATCGCAGGCTGATGAAACCCACAAGAGGCCACAGCTGAGTCACCACAGGCATCGCTGACCCTCCCCAAGTTGTGATCAGGTCTAAAATCATCCTGGTGAGGCCCTAGCTGGTTTGGCTCAGTGGAGAGAGTGTCAGCCTACAGACTGAAGGATCCGGGTGCGATTTCAGTCAAGGGCACATGCCAGGTTGCAGGCTCAAGCCCCAGTAGGGGGCGTGCAAGAGGCAGTCAATCAATGATTCTCTCTCATCATCAATGTTTCTAACTCTCCCTCTCCCTTCCTCTCTGAAATCAATAAAATTATATTTTCAAAAACAAATCATCCTGATGAGGAAGACCTGGTCCCTTCCCTCCCACAGACCCCTCTCATGAAGACGGGGCCCCGACCCCCACACTGCACTAAGCCTCTGCGACCAGGTGGGAGGGACCCGCCAGAGCTTACTTCTCCATGGCGGCCACGTGCCGCGTTTCAATCTTGCCCTTAGTGTGGAGACTGGAGGACTTCTTGCCGCCAAACAGGAGGCCTGCCTTGGTCATCTTCACCAAGATGAGCCTGACGAGTTCGCCGAGGTACAGGCCGCTGATCATCTTCTCAAACCTACAATTTGGTGAGCAGATCAGTGCCAGGAGTGCCTCTGGTTATGCAGCATCCTTTCCCACAGCCGGAGCTGGAGCAGTGGAGGGTCTGCTCCCAGGTGAGGAAGCCTCGATCCCCGTTCCAGCTTGGGGTGCCCTCTCCTCACCTGTAGAAAGGGGTACTAAACTAGAGGAGACCTGAAATTCTTTCCTGCTCACAAAGCGCTTGATCCCAATCATCCCTGGCCATGGTGGTGTCATTCTCACATTGGGCATTAGAATCTCAGTTTTGGAGATTCTAAAATTTTCCCAGTCGCAGCGTGACAAAGCCAAATTCAGACACTTCCGGCTTCTGTCCCCGAGAGAAAGATGCTGCGTCTGTGACTGCCCTTGGATAGCTCAGAGAGATGCCACAATAATGTGGCGAACTGCCCACCAGGCTGTGCACTCCTGAGTCCACATCCATCAAGCAATTACTAATTATTTCCCAGGTAGACTACTAAATAGAATGTTTATTCTCCAAATGTAATAAGATAGGAAATCAAGGACCCCCTGTTTCCTAATCTATTTCATTATTTTAAAAAATTTAGAACATTGCAGAAGCAGAAGGCAAAAGAGGTCCAGGCTGGCTTTGAGGGAATGGAAATGATTTTACGTGGAATGGAGAGGGCAGGAGTGGCCAAGTCCTTGGGCCAGGACTGCTCTGCATCTCCAGGGAAATGGGTGTGGGCTGGGGAGCAGGTGCATCCAAAGCAGGAGTTCACTTCCAGGGATGCAGTTCTGTGTGTAAATATTTTCTAGGAGGTACTTTTCACCAGGGCTTCTTGGGAAAATGGCTTGATCCCAGGGCCAGGCCTGGGAAACGACACAACAACCTTCTGGGCCAGGAGAAAAAAGGTGATGGGAGCGTGTCAAAGCACGCGGGGACCAGCTTGTAGGGGATTCCGCCGGCCAAGTGTGAAAAATTTGAACATCAAAATAAATCATGGTAGGAAGAAATTATAACTGAAATATAAGAATTCCATGTGTCCATATTGGTATGACTAGATCAGTGGAGGGGGTAAGAAAGCTCTTTCTCACAGTGAAATAACAAGGAATGAACATACAAAATGACGTATCAGAAATGCATCCATGGATGCCGAAGCTAGAAAATGAAGGTTTCCTGAGAAACAGGATGTCTCCATAATCCCAAGTATCTCTTCACCAGACACTCATTCCCGAGGGAATCACAGTCAACATGGTGGGAATTTCCCTTAACCAGGCGGTTCAGGTAGCATCACCGGAAACTGAGCAAACACGTGCCTCCAACACACAACCCTGAAGAGGACACACATCTTGTGGGAAGTTCCTGCCAAAAACCCATCGCCAGAACCTAATCATGAGGAAACATCAGACAAACCCAAACTGAGGGACACTCTGTAAAATAAATGGCTTTGTTAGCGCCAAGGTGGTGAAAAACAGAGATCCCACAGGAGTGTTCAGGATGGAGGCGGCTAGGAGACCTTGCAGAAAGCCCGGTGAGCCATCCTGGGTTGGAGCCTGGGCCAGGACCACCTGTTTCTTTTTGATAAAGGGCGTTAGTAGCCAGCTGGTGGATTTTGAATCAGGTCTGTAAATTAGATACTGAACTTATTACGTGTTGATGCCCTAATTTTGATCATTATACTTAGTTTATATAAGAGAAGGTACTTGTTTTCAGGCAATACACTCTGATGTATTGAGGAGTGAAGGGATGTTACGTATGCAACTTAGTCCCAAAGGTTCAGAAAAATAATTTTACACAGATGTGTGTATTTTATATGTATAGATACATATACACACAAACACACAGAGAATGTTACTACTTAGGAAATCTGAATGAAGGGGAATTTTGTATGATATTCACAACTTTTCTGTAAGTCTGAAATTATTTTTTTTTTAAGTTTAGTTTTTTTCATTCAACACTTGATGAGTTGCAATAATGTGTGCAGGCAGGAAAGAGAAGTCGCGTGTGCAGCCTGCCTTCAAGAGTGCAGCATGTCACCGCCTGAGGCAGCCCTGGTACTTCCACGGCAGGAGGTGTGGGGTGCGGGCTGAGAAAGGGCGAGGAGCTGAGGCTGGGAGGCGTCACCAGGTGCTGTGGGACAGGCCTTTGAGGCACAGTGAGGCAGGTGGCTGACTCCTGCTTCCTTGGGCTGCACTCACCAAACGCACCCAGAGGTGAAGACCGAACCATCTGGGTGGCCCCTACTTTGCACGCACATGTCCACACATACAATTATGTGGAGGCAAACCACTCCACATCCTTGGCCTCACTTTCCTCATCTGCCCCGTGAAACTGAAATACAGGCCTGGCCTCACACACTCACTGGGATGGGAAACTAGTTACAACGGAAAAGCCCCCGAGGGACTGGGTGTTTCCTGTGCCAATGCCCAGACTCCAGCATGGGCGTGGGAGGCGTGGGGGTTCTGGGGGGAGGACGCACTCACAGCTGCTTCCCCGGGTTGAGAGAGCCGAGGTCCAGATCCCGGTCGAACTCCGTGCGAATGTCTTCCAGGGCCCCGTCGTCCCCGAAGGCCCCCCACTCGGTGTTGATGCACATCCTCCCCTCGTCGCCTTCCACCAGGTCAATGTTGCTCATGTCCTCCATGTAGCAGGCGTTGGTGCCGGTGCCTGAACAAGGGGTCAGAGGGAAGATGCACAGATGGCAGGCTCCCCACTGGGCAGGCAGAGAGCTCTGAACTGTCCAAGCTCTCAGGATCCACCGCACAGCGCCTTAGACCCGAGAGCTCTGGGGATCCACCTCACAGCGCCCTAGACCC
>PVJC01044462.1:0-14104 GCA_004026665.1 Murina feae
AATCAAAACAACAATGCGGTATCATCTCACACCTGCCAGAATGGCTGCCATCAACAAAACAACAAAGGACAAGTGCTGGAGAGGATGTGGAGAAAAAGGAACCCTCCTGCACTGCTGGTGGGAATGCAGACTGGTGCAGCCACTATGGAAGACAGTTTGGAGTTTTCTCAAAAAATTAAAAATGGAACTCCCATTTGACGCTGTGATCCCACTCCTGGGAATATATCCCAAGAAACCAGAAACACCAATCAGAAAGGATATATGCATCCCTATGTTCATAGCAGCACAATTCACCATAGCTAAGATTTGGAAACAGCCTAAGTGCCCATCAGCAGATGAATGGATTAGAAAACTGTGGTATATCTACACAATGGAATACTATGCTTCTCTGTGAAAGCTTTATGAACTGTAAAAGTAGTTATCTGATCTGTGTTACGTTACTCTGTTGCCGTTGCTGTTGTTGTTGTTATTGTTACCTAATCCAGGAGATCTCTCTGGAAGATATTTTTCTATATATAAACTTCTTTTAGTATGAGATCTTAATTTGGTGATGATCTTTGACGTTCTTTATCTAGAATTCTCTGATTTTGATCATTAAGGGAAACAGGCAAGGAAGGCTATCATTGACTCAGCACCTACCAGTCCTGAGCACACAGCCTGATTTTGACTGACAGCCACTGGAACCCTCTGCTGGGGGCTTTCTCTAACCCCCACAGTTCTTAGGTAGCCTGGGCATTCCAGAAACTTAATGCCCCCAGGAGTATCCTCACTTGATGACAGATGAAAATTGGAGAATTAAATACCCTCATTTTTCTTGCCCTTCAGTTAAGGACAAATCTGAGGTATGTTCTACACAATCCCCCAAAGAGCTCCCTGTGGGACTGAACCCCAGTATAGACATGCAATGGCCATTTGGTCATTACATGTCTATACTGCCTTGCCTTCCTGTCCTGTCTCACTCCACCCCCTGCCTCCCAGGGCTTCCTGGGACCACCTCCAAATAAACCAAAAAGTGCACTGGAGAGAGAGCACCAGGACCAGATAACCAAGGTCAGCTTCCTCAGTGATAAATCATGTTGATGGCATGTACCCTTGATGTGATATGAAGAAAATATTGCTTTATTTCTATACTAGAGGACCAGTGCACAAAAATTTGTGCACTCAGGGGGGTCCCTCAGCCTGGACTGTGCCCTCTTGCAGTCTGGGACTTCTCAGGGGATGTCCACCTGCTGGCTCAGGCCTAAGCTGGCAGTCAGACATTCCTCTGGTAGCCCAGGAGCCCTCGGGGGATATCCACTTGCCAGCGGGGAGCAGGCCTAAGCCTGGGGTGTAACCTGGGCATTGGGATATTTTAACATTCCCCAGGTGCTTCTAGATTAGGTAGCATGAGGGCCTCATGAGTCAACTTGCACAATCAAATACACTCCCCTTGCCACACTGATGAAACTAGAGTTTGTTCAATAGCTGTTGTGTACCGAGGGGTCCAAACCCCCTTCCCTGAACATGTGATATAATAGGGTAACAGTGGGATCTATTCCCAGCTCTTAACATCTCTGGAGCTCTGCTTATTCATCTCAAAGGGAATACAATTGGAAGAGATGATCTGGAGGACTAAGTCCAGACTGAACAGTCTTCTATTCTCCGGGGTGCCTGGGTGATGAGCATCAACTCTCCATGCTGTCTTCATTCCAGGGGATTGAATGGTGAAAGGGTATTAATAGACAGGTGCACAATCCAGGCAGATCTGACCAAGTTAACAGATTTCTCCAAATGGAGAGCTTCTCAGTCTTCCATCAGCTTGACACATTGGGACATTCCAGGTATGGGTCAGAGGTCAGGAACTGGCACACCTATCAATACATTTCAGGGCACACCAGGGAAAATGCAGTCACAAATTTACACCTCAAATTCAAAGACCTTATTCATTCCTCTGCTCAGGATTTAAATAGAAGTGAAGCAGTGAGCGGCAGCCTGAACCTCTGGCATGTGGAACATTGATTAATATTCCAATGATTACACAGCAACGGAAAAATCCACAAAGGGAGCAATTTGCTTTTATCACTACTGATGGCAAATATTTATACTGCTCTTTTCCCTGACATTACCTTGTTTACCTTCACAATACTCCATCCCTCTGAAGATGAGGAGGGTGTTATTCTTAATCGTGTACAGTCTATCAGACCCCACACTAACAACAGTGCTGGAAGCAGCCAACTGCTGCTCTTCTCCTTAAGTCATCTTTGTTTCCTCACTATGTGAATTTTAGACCTTAAATATTTTTCTTTGCTTTGTCTGTGACTGGTTGAACTGAAAGATACAGGATGGGGTGAAAGTAGGTTTACAGTTGACAGTACACGAAACACAGTTTATTTTTGTATTATTATTTATTGACGAGTGGCCCAGTGCACAAAATTCATACACATTAAAAGGGAATTAATTAGCTCTTTCCCTCTCCGTCTGCCGCAGCGCGAGGAGCTGCCGCCATGTCTGCCCACCTGCAATGGATGATCGTGCGGAACTGCTCCAGCTTCCTCATCAAGAGGAACAAGCAGACGTACAGCACCGAACCCAATAACCTCAAGGCCCGCAACTCCTTTCCCTACAATGGGCTGATTCACCGCAAGACGGTGAGCATGGAGCCGGCGCCCGACGGCAAAGGGGTGGTGGTCATCATGAAGCGGAGATCCGGCCCGCGGAAGCCGGCCACCTCCTACATGCGCACCACCATCAACAAGAACGCCCGGGCCACTCTGAGCAGCATCCGGCACATGATCCGTATGGCCGCCATCCGCGGAGCCAGCGCCATCCTGCGCAGCCAGAAGCCTGTGATGGTGAAGAGGAAGCAGGCCCGCCCCACCAAGAGCTCCTGAGCACCCCTCCCCCTAAAGCAATAAAGGTGTCAGCCAGCTTCTCCTCCAAAAAAAAAAAAAAAGGGAATTAATTAGAGAAAATATTTTAATACTGCAATTTGTCCTTTCTCAATAATAGACATGTCAGAGATTAAAGAAAATTAATAAAATGTATATAAAAATCTCCCTCCTGTCAGAGTCTGGGGCACGTCAGAGTCAAGTTCCCACCCACCCTCGCATGCTTTGAAATCACGTGAGTTCCATACCTGGCTGACCCCAACACGTCAAGCCCCACAGGGCAGAGGGCACAGCCTCAGGTCCCTCGTCAAGCCCCACCAGGCGAGGGTGATGGCTTCAGGTCCCCGAGCCCAGCCTCAAGTCCCTCAGCCCTGGCAAGAGGATACAAGGGTGTGATGACCATTTGCATATTAGCTCTTTATTATACAGGACTAGGGGACTGGTGCACAAACATTTGTGCACTCAGGAGGTCCCTCAGTCCGACCTGTGCTCTCTCACAGTCTGGGACCCCTCTGGGGATGTCCACCTGCTGGCATGCCTGGTCAGCCTGGGTGAGGGGCTGATGGCTGTTTGCAGGCTGGCCAAGCCTCCAAGTGGGGTCCCTCACCCCATTGGGGTGTGGCCAGCCTAGGTGCAGGCCTGAGAACTGTTTTCAGACTTCCAGGCTGCCCACAGTTCCTTCAGGTTTTGGGCCCCTACTGGGGTACCTGGCCAGCCTGGGTGAGGGGCTGATGGCTGTTTGCAGGCTGGCCAAGCCTCCCAGTGGGGATCCTCACCCCACTGGGGTGTGGCCAGCATGGGTGATGGATTGGGGACTGTTTTCAGGCTTTCAGGCTGCCCATACCTCCCATTGACCCAATGTCCCAGCAAGGCTGGCTGGAAGTAGGTTTTTGGGGTTTGTTTATCTTCTATAATTGATACGCTGTTCCTTTAAGCTGAGATCTAGGCAGGTAATGAAGCCTCCTGTCTGCTTCAGCTCGTGGCTTCTAAAGTTGAAAGAATGTTGCCTTAGTAGACTCTAGGCAGACAGTTTCCTCCATTGCTCAGAGGCTTCTATAATTGAGACAATGTTCCAAATATGAGTATGTCCATCCATTTAGTATGTTGTCCTTTGTTTTGTTGATGGATGGCTTCCTTTGTTGTGCAAAAAATTTTTGGTTTGATGTGGTTTCATTTGCTTATTTTTTCTTTTGTTTCCCTTGGCTGAAGATATAATAAAAAAATATTGCTACAAGAAATGTCCAGTATTTCACTGCCTATGTTTTATCCTAGGATTATTGTGGTTTTGAGTCTAAAATTTAAGTCTTTAATCCATTTTGAGTTTATTCTCTATATGGTATAAGACGTGGTCTAGTTTTGATTTTAGGCACATATCTGTCTAATTTTTGTAACACTGTTTATTGATAGGTTATCATTACCTTGTTTTGTGTTGTTGCCTCCTTTGTCAAACATTAGTTGCTATAAGGGCTTGGGTTTATTCCTGGGCTCTGTATTCTGTGTCATCAATCCATATGTCTTTTTTCATGCCAGTACCATTCTGTTTTGATCACTATGGCCTTATGGTATACTTTAATATCAGGTAGCATGATTTGTCCAATTTTGTGGGGCGTTTTTTATCAAAATTGCTCTGTCTATTAGAAATTTTTTGTGTTTCCATACAAATTTTTGAAGTAGTTGTCCTAGGTTTGTGAAATATCCCATTGGTATCTTGATAGGAATTGCATTGAATCTATAGATTGCTTTGGGTAGTATAAACATTTTAATGATGTTAATTCTTCCTATCCATGAACATGGTATATGCTTCCATATATTGGTATCTTCTTCAATTTCTTTCTTTTAAAAAAATCTTTATTGTTCAGATTATTATAGATGTTTCTTCCCCCCCCCATAGCTCCCCTCCACCTGATTCCCTCCCCCACCCCATACCCTTACCCCCACCACTGTCCTCATCCATAGGTGTAAGATTTTTGTCCAATCTCTTCCAGCACCTCCCACACCTTCTTCCCCCCTAGGATTGTCATCCATTCCCTTTCTATGCCCCTGATTCTATTATATTCACCAGTTTATTCTGTTCATCAAATTTTTTATTCACTTGATTTTTAGATTCACTTGTTGATAGTTATGTATTTGTTATCACTTTGTTGTTCATAATTTTATCTTTACCTTTTTCTTCTTCCTCTTCTTAAAGAATACGCTTCAGCATCCTAGCTAATAAAATAGTAATATGCAAATTAACCATCACTCCGAGACAAAGATGGCGACAACGCAGGCATTCTGCCCCAGCCCACTGGAAGAGGGCCTCTGGGCCTGCTTGGTTGCTGCTGGCACTGGGGTGCTGGGCCCCCTGCAGGCTGAGTCTCTGCTCTTCAGACCCCAGAAGCCTCCGCGGGTCCTATATGATCATTGGCGACCAGTGCGAAGCACCCGCCCTCGGCCCTGGGCTGGGGGCAGGCGATTCGCGCTGGGTGTGTCTGGTAAGTGGCAGGGGGTCCCGTGGCTGCTGGGGTCTGAAGAGCGGAGACCCAACCTGCAGGAGGCCCGGCACCCTAGTGGCAACAGCAACCAAGCAGACCCTGTGGGCAGCCTGAAAACAGCCCTCGGCCCCTCACCCAGGCTGGCCACACCCCCATGGGGTGAGGGTCCCCACTGAGGGGGCTTGGCCAGCCTGCAAATAACCATCAGCCCCTCACCCAGGATGGCTAGGCATTCCAGCAGGTGGACATCTCTTGAGAGGTCCCAGACTGTGAGAGGGCACAGGCTGGGCTGAGGGACCCCCCCAAGTGCACAAATTTTTGTGCACTGGGCCCCTAGTTTAATATAATCCTGTTAAGCCTTGATTGCTGTTGGTATCACTGGGAGGAATTGACCTCCAGGCCAATTGGCTGTTAGGACCTGCTGTGTCTACAATGGAAGAACTGCTGTGCTAGAGATACCTTTATGGGGCAGGACCTGCTTCAGTGGGGCTTGGTGCTCTCTGAGTCAGCCTCTTGAGTGTGTCACTTATGGATGTGAGGAGTTGAAATCTGGTATCATCTCAATGATGACCACTAGTTAGACTGGCTCTTGGATCTCTCTAACTGAGCTGCAGGTTGTTAGGTTAGGCTGTGAAAGGAGGCCATTCATATGCAAAATCCATTGTGCACTGCTTGAGTGGGGTTGTAAATTTGGTGGGGTGGAATCTCAGAGAATCACCAGGGTGGAGCAAACAGTGATGGCTGCCAGTCAGCCATCTCCACATCTCCATGGGAAAACTGGCTGAGTGGAAGTTCTACAACTAGAAGGAAAGAAAAAAGCACATTGAGACTGGGTAGAACGTGTGGAGGCATGGAAGAGCGGAGTTATGGAGGCATGTGAAATGGGCTGGCAACTGGCCGCACTGTTTTTTCAATTGGAAGGGAGATACAAGCTCCTGACTGCTCTGAACTCCAGTTCCTGGTGAGAACCTGAGAACCCAGACTCCTATAGGGAGAAACTGGACTGTCTGGCATCAGGTTGGAAAGCGAGGGTGGCTTTCTCACAGAGGTGATCGCAGGGATCATTGTTACTGTGTTGGGGCATGGAGACATGGAGATGGCTGACTGGAAGCCATCACTGTTTGCTCCACCCTGGTAATTCCCTGAGATTCTACCCCACCTAATTTACAACCCCACCCAAGCAGTGCACAGTGGATTTTGCATATGAATGGTCTCCTTTCACAACCTAACCTGACAAACCGCAGCTGGGTTAGAGAGCTCCAAAACTTCCAAACCCCAAACAAAGAGAAGAAATCTGCAGATCTTGCTATAGCTCCTGCTAGGTGGCCTCATTCAGTGGCTGGCTTTGCACCGCCTTGGAGATCCAAGCCCCACTGAAGCAGGTCCTGCCCCATAAGGTGTCTCCAGCACAGCCATTCTTCCATTGTAGACACAGCAGGTCCTAACAGCCAATTGGCCTGGAGGTCAATTCCTCCCAGTGATACCAACAGCAATCAAGGCTTAACTACAACAAAACTGTTCACTCAGCCCACAGAGGGGTGCACCAAGAGTGTTCACTTCAGGTGATTGGGGAGGCTGAGCCACTGGACCCTATAGGACACCAGCACACAAGGCCACTCTATCAACACAGGAAAGCAGCCAAAATGCATGGGTCAGAGCAGAATGGGGGATTTGCATTTTATATTTAATGAAGAGATCAGGGAGAGGGGAGCTCAAGCAGATTGGAAGGGAGTGTGGGAACTAGCATCCTGCTGAGTGGTTTGGATTTTATGGAGCATAGAAAGGTCTATGAGCCTGGTGTACTCAGGTTTGTTCAGCTGCAGAGAGGGACAGAAAGTCCCATTAGTGGGATCACTCTGGCCTGCGGAGCTGTAGGCAGGTCTCTTTGTCTGTTCTCAGCACCCCAAGCTTTGAGATTATAAGTGGTCGGTAAACACATATTGGTTGACTGTGAATGAATGGCCTAGATTCATGAAAGTTTCCACTGGCTTACAAACATTGGCGAAAATGAAAAAAAAAAAACACAGTCTAAACAGTAGAGCTACTGTCCCCAAAGCAAGGGGACTTGGGCACATCTTCTCCCCAGGACTGCCTGCAGTCTCTGAATCGGCACAGTAGTTCTTGCTCTTGAGACTGAGGACACAATAGAATTTGAACATGCACTTCCAGCTCCTTCCCTGTGGCTCTCCCGCATCCCCTGTCTCATTGCAGCTCTGCTGTGACCTAAGTTTTTTTAAAAAGAAGATAAAATTCTTATGTGTCTGTCACCACAGTTCCTTGCAATGAGAAATGGAAGGTGTGGCTTCTTTGAAAGAAAAATGACAAGACAAGAGTATTGGGTAACTCCAAAGTGTTGGCATGTGGGAGACAAATTTATTCACTGAGATCAACAGAAACCCCTGTCTGCCTTTCCAATTCTTTTAATAATACGTTTTAATTGCTGTTTATGCTTTCAGGGTGTAGTGCTTAGCATGAAAACCAGTCTCCTCGCAGCCCATTTTTAGGTGGAGGCACAGGCGTCCCTGAGTAAACACTGCAACAATGGAATTCCACCAGATGCTCAGTGAGTCTTTCATCTGTTTGCAGGAGTGACAAGCAGAGCCGGCTTCCTTCGGCCTGGAGTGGAAGCACAATTATGAAGCAACGGATCTGGGGCTTGTTTGTAGAACTTACCGGAGAAACTGATATCCCCTGAAAGTGCCCCTTCATTCCAATGTCACTGCAGATAGGGCAGGTAAAAGGATTATACTGGTGTTGCTGGCCCCCACCCATTGTCTGGGCCAGCCAACACTGAATGGGGTAACTTAACCCCCAAAGAGATAACCAACTGCTGTGTGTACTCACCTTTACGACTGGCAATTCCCATGAAATGGCGTGGTTGTTTTCTGGAGCCTTTTGCTTCATTAACACATTGGTAGCAGAATCTGAGATGCTCTGGACCAAAGAGGGGAGGTTGTGGAAGAACAAATCCAGGGTACTGCCCCCCAATGCCCTTGTAACAAACTAAATCCGCCAGGGAAGCAAGCCTGGAGATTAGACAATGCTCATATATCTGATTTCCTTCTTTTCAAATTGTGAACTTGACTTAAAAAAAATCTCAATATATTTTTAAAGGATGTGATATGTTTGTGGCTTCTGTTTTGATAGGACCAACATCTGACCCATGTCCTTACTCTGTTTATGACTTTGAGGGCCTCCACCCTCCACCTTCAGTCAGCTCAGGCTCACCACCACCCCAAACCACCACCCCGAACCACCACCTCGAACCACCACCCTGAGTCCACATTCACCCCATCACCAACCTCCAGGCCAAAAGCATAAAGCTCTCCTACTCTTAGTCTGGACATTCTCAGGGTAGTTTTAGACCAAATTTCCTTTTATTGATATAAGTCTTATTTATTATGTTTCTGAAATAGGGACATGGAAGAATCAAGAGGTTATTCATAATTTTACCATCCAGAGAACACACTGATAAAATGTTTAAACAACACATCATGTACATGGTAGAAAAAAAAACTTTAAATATCACAAAAGATAAAATTAAATTTGAGTAAAATCAACCTTCACCCCAAGGTAACCACTGCTAACATTACCTTGAGTTTCCTTCCAAATCGGAAAAGGAAATTTATACAACCGCAAAATATACATAGCCCTTTACATAATTTATTCCAAAAAAAGAATTTAGCATCCACACTATTTTATGTCTTTCCCTTTTCACTCAATTATATAGCAGGGAGAGTTTGTTGCATCTACTGCATATGAATTACCTCACTCTTCTTAATGGCTCATTCTATGGGTCCAGTATAACTGATCTGTCTTGTCTCCCATGAGATGCTTAGAAGAAATACACGAACTGTAGGCAATAGACATAGCTCCTCCATGCCACAGTTTCTTCATCTGAAAAATAAGAATTATAATAACAAATGAGTAGATACATGGAAATCACTGAAAAGGTTATCTGAGCCCTGGCCAGCATGGCTCAATGGTTAGAGTGTTGGCCTGCTCACTGAAGAGCCATAGGTTCCATTTCCCATCCAGGGCATACCTGGGTTGTAGGTTCCATCCCCAGCCCGGTTTGCAGAACCAATCAACATGAATTAGACACTCTCACATTAATAATTCTCTCTCTCTCTACCCCCCCTGCCCTGCTCCCTCACTCCTTTACACTTTCTCTAAAACTCAATAGGAAAAATGCCCTCAGGTTAGGATTAATAATCAAAAAAGGTATCTGAAACACAATAAGCTATTAGTAGTAGTAGTAGTAGAGGCCCAGTGCATGAAATTCCATGCACTGGGTGAGAGGAGGTTTCTCAGCCCGGCCTGCACTCCCTCCCAGTCCGGGACCCCTAAGAGGTTGTCCACTAGCCAGGGTAGCAGGCCTAAGCTGGCAGGTGGACATCTCTCTCACAGTCTAAGACCCCTCACTCCTTATCGCCTACCTGCTGCAGAGATGGGAGAGGCTCCCACCACCACCACTGCACTTGCCAAGCTTGAGCCCGGCTTCTGGCTGAGCAGTGCTTCCTCTGTGGGAGCACACTGACCACCAGAGGGCAGCTCCTGTGTTGAGCATCTGCCCCCTGGTGATTAGTGCATGTTATAGCAACCCATCAATTTGCTGTTAAGTCAATTTGCATATTAGGGTTTTATTATATAGGACTAGAGGCCTGGTGCACAAATTCATGCATGGGTGGGGTTCGGCTGGCCTGGTGGATGGGAGGGGCTGTGGGAGGTTGGCCAGTGGGCCCTGCCCCCAATTGGGGTCAGTGAGTCAATTGGGGTTGAGCCAGCTTTGGGAAGGGGCCTTGGGCGATTGGCCAGCCAGGGGAGGGGCCACAGGAGGCTGAGAGGGGCCAATCAGGGTCTTGATCAGGCTGGTTACCTCCCCCACAGTGCACATCATAGCAACTGGTCATTCTGTTCTGGTTGTTCTGGCCATTCCATCATTCCTGTAGCTTGGCTTTTATATATATAGACTAGGGGCCCACTGCACAAAATTTGTGCATAGGTAGGTGGGGGAGGGGAAAGGCAGGTGGGGAAGTCCCTCACCCAGACCTGCACTTTATCCAATTTGGGAGCCCTCAGGAGATGTGCTACTGATGGCTTGGGCCCACTCCACGTGGTTCTCTGTTCTCTGCCGAGCCTGTCTGCTCCACACCATGAGGATAGGCAAGTAGGCCCTGCTGGGCGCCGCCTGCAGGGTCCCCAATGGCTTGCGCCCCCTCGTCCCCTCATCCGTAGCCACTGCCACAGCCAGGCCTCGGCCAAGGGGGCGGCTGGGGGTTCCCTGATAGGTCTGGCTTGCCACACCCTTTCATCCCCTCTTTCGCAGACGCTGCCCCAGCCAAGGTCCAGCCAGGGCAGTGGCTGTGGGGTCCCCATCACTGGCTCCCCCTCCTTTGCAGCTGGGCCCAGCAGGCCCTGCTGGGCACCATCTGCAGCCCCCGCTTGTCTGCTCGGGGGTCATCATGGCAACTTCCCAGCAGGTCCTGCTGGGTGCTGCCTGTGGTCTGATTGCCTGCTGGGCTCCCGTTGCCAGGGTAACGCCACCAGCGTCCTTCCCCACCACTATGGGCGCCACCATTTTTGTCCTGGAGTGACGGTTAAATTGCATATTACTCTCTTATTAGATAGGACTAGAGGCCCAATGCACGAAATTCGTGCAAGAGTAGGCCTTCCTTCCCCCGGCTGCTGGCACCAGCTTCCCTCTAGCATTGGAACCCAGGCTTCCCTTGCAGCCCCGGCTATGTCTGAAAGGTTGTCTGGAAGGACATCTAGAAGGCTGTCTGGTATAATTAGCATATTATGCTTTTATTATTATAGATTAGCTATCAGTGTCATTATGACTTCCCATTACAAAATTTTTAGATAAATATTAGGTATTTTTGTCAGTGTATTTTTCAATTAGAAATATTTTTAGGTAAATCTCAATGATATCACTCCTAAAATTTAACCCACATGAGAGCCCACCTTGTATTTTTTTTAGCTAAACCCTTCAAAACACCTAGAAAAACTGAAATGTTTATGGCCCATGGTAGTGATGAAGTTATATTTTCTAAAACACAAGAAAATTCCCAACATGATGCCATGGCTTGAGTTCTGCTTTGTGAAACAGCAGATAACAATATCAAGGGAGAAGTCACTGAGGAGAAGTAGAGAAGAACACCATAGCCAACTGACAATGCAAGGAAAATTGTGGCAGGCAGAATGTAATTACCTGAACTGGAACTCGGCCAAGATGTCTATTTGTCCAAGAAAGGGAAATTAGACCAGATGTTTGGGGAAAGGATTTAATTTTGGCCAACATTTTCCAAGATAATCTTTTCATCAGGAGTAAGGTCATTATATCAAGACATTAAGGAGATTCATAGAAGGTGAGGGCTTAAAGGAACAAATTCTAAGAAATCGGTTAGCTCAGTCCCTCATTCCACAAATAAGAGATTAGACTTTTCCAAATAACAGTTTCCAGAAGACCCAAGGTTACCTAACAAGTCTCTTAGCATCCAAACCAGTGTTTATCCCATAATATTGCTGGCTTATTTGTGTAGAGTCCTAGGATACCTATTAGTATTCAAAATACAGTAAGACATGTATTAATGAGGAATAATTAAAAGTTTTTAAATTAGCTCCTATAAGTGATGTCATATAAATAATTAAGAGATTAGGATGGTTTTGTTGTTTGTTTGTTTGTTTTGGGGGGGAGTAATTCAAACTTCTTTACATCCTAGGAGTCTTCCCCTCATGAAGAACAGGCTAAATTATGGGGTCTTAGTCTCCATTCCTCTTTGTCCCTCACTTCGACCACAGAAATACTGCTTCTGCAACATTTTATATGTTAGATGATTTTACATAAAGTGTGTTGATACAAGGTTCCATCACTAAAACAAACAAACAAAAATTTAATGCCATTGTTCTGAGCACAAAAGCCCAATGCTTTACAATTTTTAAAATTTCATTTGGAGAAAACTTGGGGGGCTTGCATAGACTAAAAAAACAAATGTCTAAGTCAAGCTTTGAGAGAATGACTTTCCCCTGCATCATTTTTTGCATTTCCACAATGAATCAGATTTCTAAAAAGCTATTAATTAAGTATCTACATCATTTATTTAAAGCCAAACAATAAGGGGGGAAGTGTCCTTGGCATAGTAACCATTAAAAGTATGCCTTGGTACTTTTTCCTTTTGGGGGGAAGGGTGGAGAGGGTGATGGTAATAATTTTCTAAAGTTTGCAAAGGAGAAGATAGAAAAAAGTTCTGGAGATCCAGTGCATAACAACATGACTATGTTAGAACACTATAGTACTATGCTCATAAAAATAGTAAAGATGGCCTGGTCAGTTTAGCTCAGGAGTTGAGCGCTGATGCATGAACCAGGAGGTCACAGTTCTATTCCTGGTCAGGGCACATGCCTGGGATGCAGGCTCGATCCCCAGTAGAAGGCGTGCAAGAGGCAGCAGATCAATGATTCTCTCTCATCATTGATATTTCTATGTCTCTCTTTCCCTCTCCCTTCTTGTCTCTGAAAATCATAAAAACAAAAAGTAAATAAATCTTTTCAAAAATTAGCAAGTGGAGCTCACTCTCACAGGAACAACTCTGAAATACGCTCTCTCAAAATTATCCTACCTACAGGGGAGAGAGAGCTGCGATGTTTTAACACTACCTCCTGGGAGATATTGATGGTGGCTGTCCCTGGGTTGTTAATTCTCTATCACTTCCTACTACTCTGGCTTCTTATCATACTGCCCAAAAAGCAGAAGGGCCATGCAGATTCCAAAAAAGTTCTAGGCTACATTTTCTTTTTTTGTAAAACAATATTATCAAGTTCCACAGTGTTCACTTTTGAGGGCCCCTCAGAATCCTCAAGACTTCCTAAAGCCCATTTTGCTGGCCTCATCCCCAGAGTTTTTAAATGAATAAATCTGGGTACTGCCAGACTTAAAATTCCTAATAAATTTGAGGGATTATGGAGAGAGAGAGAGAGAGAGAGAGAGAGAGAGAGAGAGAGAGAGAGAGAGAAAGAGATATGTTGATGTCGGCCATCTGGTCTTCCAGCCAAGATGGCTTGCCACAGGCTCTTAAAGAAGGCACTACACAAATTGTACATCTGTGTGTGTAACAGGCATATTTGAAAAAAGAAATAATAAATCACTCAAAGGCACACTTTGATCCTAGAACTTCTAACTGAATCATAGAAATGGTTGTCCTGCTCAGCTGATCGCCCCTCCCACTGAAAGATCTGTCTTGGTCAGGCGCACAGTGGTTGAGGAGACTCATCTTTTTCTATGACCCCAAGGAATGCAACAATTCTCGGCACGCTAATATGATATCATTTGCAGAATCTGAAATTACACAATATCTAAGTAAAAAAAAATATGTTTGCATTTCATAACTACATAGTCCTTTGTTTTCCTTTTAACAGAGAAATTGTAAACTTCTTGTTCACCCACAGTGAGTCATCGAGAACTTATTCGTTGATAAGTGATCCTGAATGCTCCACATTTCTGAAACACCAGCCCTCAGAGCCACGGTTTATGCAGACTCTGTGCTAAGATGGCAGTGCACTCATAACATAATAATCTGTATTTTGGGGAAACTGGAAATTATCACACACAAAACATCTTATGGTTTGCTGACTACTGTGCAGGGAAATCATCTTAAATTACAAATTTCTAGAATCAACAATGTATCATTTTACCAATCCAAGAAAGAAAGTCAAGTTTTAGTAACTGAAGAATGCACTGAGCCATGCTCCTGTGAGTTTCCT
>PVJC01044463.1:0-14105 GCA_004026665.1 Murina feae
TCAGACTCTTTCTAGTTGTAGAATTTTCACTCAGCCAGCCTTCCTGTGGGTGTGAGTGGTGTCCGTGTTTTCTTTTCGTGGATATTCTGAAATAGTTGTTCACGGCTGCATTTACGGTGTTTACCTTATGCCGCCATCTTGGATTCTCTCTGGTAGCTTTTATTTTATTGTTCTTTTTAATTTTATTTTTCATGTTTCAATTAAAGTTGATGTTCAATATTATATTATTTCAGGTGCACAGTATAGCAGTTAGACATTTTTATAACTTATGAAGTGATCCCCCCAATAAGTCTTCCATCTACTTGACACCACACATAGTTATTGCAACATTATTGACTATATGCCCTAAGCTGTGCTTTATATCCCATGATTGTTTTATAACTAACAATGAGGACTTATTAATGCCTTCACCTTTTTCACGCAGCCCTCTAACTACCCTCCCATCTGGTAACCATCAGTTTGTTCTCTGTATCTATGAGTCTGTTTCTATTTCATTTATTTGTGTATTCTGTTTTTTAGATTCCACATATGAGTGAAATTATATGGCATTTATCTTTCTCTATGTGACTTATTTCACTTAGCATAATATCTTCTACGTTCACCCATGCTGTCACAAATGGTAAGATTTCATTCTTTTTTATGATCAAGTAGTATTCCATTATATATATGTACCACTTCTTCTTTATCCATTTGTCTTTTGATTGGAACATTTAATTCATTTACATTAAGTAATCATTGATGGGTAGGTAGTTCTTGCCATTTTATTAATTGCTTTCTGATTGTTTTTGAAGTTGTTCCTTGTTCATTATTCTGTTGCTCTCTTCTTTTGTATGTTGATGACTTTCTGTAATGTTGTGTTTGGGTTTCTTTTTATTTATTGTAGGTTTTTTGTCTGTGGTTGCAATGTGTTTCATATATACCAACCCATGTTTTTGCAGTCTTTAAAAGCAGATGGTCCCTTAAGATTGAATACATTCTAGAATCATTATCATTTTACCACTCCCTCCACATTTATGTTTTTGTTGTTATTTTTCTTCTTCTTTTAATTTACTGTTGTAATTACATATGATCTTCCTATTTTTGCCTTTTAACCTTTGACTAATTACAGTGTTAGTGCATCCACTGCTTCTATTTTATATTTGCCTTTGTCAGTGAGAATTTTTTCTTTGCAATATTTTCTTATTCATATTTTTGAACGTTTTTTAAAAGTCCCTTAACATGTCTTATAATAATAGTTTGGTGGTGATGAACTCCTTTAACCTTTTCTTGTCTGGGAAGGCTTTAATCTCTCTTTTGATTCTAAATGCTAGTCTTTCTGGGTATAGTTATGCTAGCAATCTTGGTGGTAGATCCTTACTTTTCATCAGTTTGCATATTCCATGTCAATCCCTTCTGGTCTGCAAAGTTTCTGCTAAGAAATCATAAGACAGTCATCTGTATGTGCCTTCCTCTTGTAGTTGAGCCTTGAGTCCTGTTGTAATGTCATGTGAGAGACTGACTCTCAGTCTGACTGGTTGTGAGAGGTGGCCATGACTACAGGTAAGAAACTGCTTGTAGGTAAGAAACTGCTTTTCTTTTATTGCTTTTAAGATTTTATCTTTGTCTTTAATCTTTGGCATTTTAATTATTACGTGTCTTGGTGTGTGCTTTTTGGGTTCATCTTGTTTGGGACTCTCTGTGCTTCCTGGGACTTCTATGTCTATTTCCTTGGCCAGGTTAGGGAAGTTTTCAAATTATTTCAAATTATTTCCCTCCCCCCAAATAGGTTTTCAACACTTTGTGCTCCCTCTTTTCCTTCTGACACCTCTATGATGTGAATGTTGTTATGCTTGCTGCTGTTGCAGAGGTCCTTTAAACTATCTTCATTTTAAAAATTCTTTTTTCTTTTTGCTGTTCAAAATGGATGTTTTATGCTATGTTGTCTTCCAAACCACTGATTAGATACTCTGTTTCATCTAATCTGATATTGATTTCACCTAATACATTCTTCATTTCAGTTATTGCATTCTTCATTTTTGACTGGTTCTTTTTAATGTTTTCTATATGATTTTTAAACTTTCCTGGTTCTTGAAGGTCTCATGAAGTTCATCTACTCTTCCTCTAAGTTTATTGAGCACCCTTTTAACCAGTGTTTTGAACTCTGCATCCAATAACTTGTTTGTCTCAATTTTGTTTCGTTCTTTTTCTTAAGTTTTGTCCTGGTCTTTTGTTTGGGACGTGTGTCTTTGTCTCCTCATTTTGGTTGTGTATGTATCTATACATTATGTAAATCTATATGTCTCCCAGTCTTGGCAGCATAGGTGTCCAGTGGGGCCCAGTGGTGCAGTCTCCCTGGTCACCTAAGCTGGGTCCTCTCTTGTGTTCCTTGTGTGGGTTGTATGTGCCTTGACTTCCTGTTGTAGTTGAGCCTTGATTCCTGTTGTAATGTCATATGAGAGACTGACTCTCAGTCTGACTGGCTGTGAGAGGTGGCTATGACTACAGCGGATGAGCTGTTGTGCAGGGGCTGGACTTGCCCAGCAGGATTTATTTTAGTGTTGCTCTGGTGCTTTCTGACTCTACCCTTTGGTATATGGTTTGTGGTGCTGGTTAGGTGGTGCTCTGGTGTAGTCTGAAGCTGGTCACCAGGTATGTTGGTTCTGGGGCTTCTTGGGCAGCATTCTGATGTTGGTCAAATTAGGCTGCTGCCTTTGCCTGGCCTGGAGCCACCTGGTAGGAGGCTACAGAATGATCTCCAGATAGATGTCACCTGTTCTAGGTTTGGGGGCATCAGGTAGAGGCCAAACTGGGAGCTGAGGTTGGCTGTCACTAGTGCCTGAGTTGGGGCCACTTAGCAAGAGATATGGGGTTGGTTATTTGGGATTTGTGAACCTTTGAGGAAAGTTGTCAGTGTGAGTCCAGGCAGGTCACAGGAGGAGGCGAGCACAGTGTTTACCTATTTGGCTATCTTGACTGCCAGTCCCAGGGGATTCTCATCAGAAGTGTGGTTAGCACTGTTCTAATAAAGCCATTTGACTATTATCCAGCTCATTTTCCTTCTTTTGTCCTTAAATGTGCTCATATCAGAAGATGAAAATTGGCAACTAAGAATGTGATATTATTATAAGTGCTGGGGGTTGGTTAGACTATACAAAATACATGAAAATTTGAAATATTTGTTTTATTTAGAGGTTGAATACTCATTACCCTCTGTAGTTAAGTTAGTAAGTTAGTCTTGTGAACACTTGGGGTTTCTTATTTATACAATAAAGCTGATAATAACACATGCATATTAGTTGATATAATAACACACACATACTGTTCTGAGTCAATGCTACATGAATCAACTGATATTGAATTTCTTTTCTTTCCTATTGCTTGTTTTGTCATTGAATTTTTTTTGATCTCTAGAGATTAGTAAGTCATGAAAAATGTTGGTAACTGTAGTTTTTATGTGTATATTTCATTTTCTGCCATAACTTTTATTTTTGCATCAGTTGCATCAAGACCAAAACAAAAAATGTTTTGTGGAATTAAACATTTGTACTCTCATACTCAGTAGAGTCAGAAACCTTTCCCAGAGAGAAGGCTGACTTCTTTCACACTTTGGTAAAAGAGATATGATATCTAGTTGAAGTAGCCAAAGAAGATTCATGCAGGATAAAATCATAGCTTTAAATAATTTTCAAAGAAGGCCAGAATACAAAGATTTAAGGAAGAATTGAGATGAGCATCGTTTTGCAAGCCCAAGTAGAAGGACCTGCCTCTGTCTGAACAATTATAGTAAAGTAAAACTTCCTTGAATCTACTTGTGAAATTGAATGAAATCCAACCCCAGTGTTCTTAGCCCTAAATATATCCACAAATAGATGGGGACAGAGGGTCAGGGAAGGTTGGACGTGAAAGAATGTTTAAAAGGAACAGCCAAGAGTAGGTGGAGTGAAGCCCAAACTCTCTGCAATGTGAGGTTGCTCTCAGCACAGATGAAGCACCAGTGCAATCCCTTTGGCCATTCTTGCAAAACCTTGCAGAGTTTCAGTTTTACTGTATTAGCAAGAGACTCGGCTAACCTCCCACAATGCTGACCTCACACTCTCCCTAGACTCCAGCGGCTTCAGGGTTTACTCAGCATGGCCTGGCACAGCACAGCATTCCTGGGGTCACTCTGTCAAGATCAGGGTCCAGCTCAAAGACTTGGGCTGTCCATATGGGCCAAGGTGAGAACTGTGGTGACTAGAAATACAAGCACTTGCATCATTCTGCTCAGGCTGATTGGAAAGGAGTGCTTGGGTATCTGATAGGATGTGTAGATGTGGCCAAAGAAATGGAATTTACAGTGCCTGTCATGATTACCTGTAGGACCTACATCAATTCTTGTGGCTTGCTAAAAAGATATTTGAAAGATGGGATGCATAATATCACTGTCATGTGGGTTGCGGTACAGAATCCATAGAGACTGTATATCAAATGCTTAGCACTGCTCTTGGTACAAAGTAAGGACTCAATAAACAGGAGTTGCCATTAGCAGTAAATGATTGCTACTGTTACTCTAGAAGCTTATTTAGTCAAGGTTAAAATGTCTAATTATATGAACCAGGAAGAAAACAGGACTGGGCACATTCAAGTGTGATTACTATGACTTTCAAAGAGCACACAGCAGCCTGCTCCGGGCTGAATTCCTGGGATAGGCCTGCATAGGATGCTGTTTAGTGCTTTCTCTACTCTCACTCAGGTTTATGTGGAAATGAAGTCATTCCGTAGGCCCTCAGGCAGGTTGCCTGTAGATATCCTCACTGCCTTGTAGAAGGGATAATGCTTTGACCATATATTTTAGTGCTACCCCTCTGCTTGCTACCATTTTCTTTCTCTCTTTTTTCTCCTCAATTCCCTTATAACTCTAACTTTGGAGTCAAGTCTTCAAGTCCTTTAGAGTAAAAGATAAAATAGGTGCATGAAAGTGGAATCATGAAGTCTGGCATTTATTTATTCATCAATATTTGTTGAGCACCCAATGGGTGAGTGGGAGAGGTTGGATACAGTGATGAATAAAAGAAACCCTCCCTCTTCCCCCTCAATCTTACAGAGAAACCACGCAATGGAAAAGAGTGCTGAAGGTTAAGAGGAGGACAGATGCAGGGGTGCACCTATGTGTAGGCATTAAGAAGGGCCTCTTTGGAGCTCCAGTGGCGCAATCGGTTAGCGCGCGGTACTCATAAGAAGGGCTTCTTTGAACAAATGGTTTTTCTGTTTGCACCTGAAGGATGAACAGGAATAGAGCCTGAGCAGCAGAGGAGGCTCAATGAGGTTTCATCATCAGGGCAGTGAAGAGGGGAGGTGGCAAGGCAGAGAGAGAGAGGGGAGAGCAGCTGGGGGCCATGACTTAGAGGCTGCATGCCCTTTCAGACTTGCCCATCTACAATCCAGAGAGAGAGGCACCTCTTAGCTGCCCTTTAGCGGAGATACTGAAAGGCAGCCTGCTTCCATCCCTTAGATAGGTCTGATTTCTTGCTAATATTCCTACCTTTATTTTGTCACCCCTAAAAGTTAATTCTGGTGGTTCCAGGGCTCATTCCTGGGATGTCTTAGAAATGGTGCTATTTCCCTTCCTTCTGAAATTACTATTGCTATATTTTTAGTATGTTTTGGGAGAGCAGAAAGCATTACTTACCTCTAGTTTTCCATATAACCACTTCTGATGACTACCCCTTTTAAATACTGTTGTGTGTGTGTGTTTTTCTTCCAAGCTATCCAGCCTGAATTAACTTTTCTGTAAGAAAAGGCCTTTCATGGGTTATAAATTTTAATGCAGGATGCTAACTGCCAGGGTATTTTTGGACTGCAACCAGGACTTTAACCAGCCTCCTTTCACATATGAAGCGAGGCCAGCTGACCCTGCACCTGGACACAGAGGCCCTTTCATTGCTCACTTCCAAAGTCACGACACCTCCTGGTTTAACCTCAGGACGTCAAGAATTTTCTTTTAAAACCTCTTTCCTGGAAATAGGTCTTTGCTGTGCTAATGAATAATTTTTCACTTTATATTTTTTTAAGGTTCATAAATTCTATTTTTTTCTTCTTGCAAATAAAATAAAAAAACACCCTGGGTGTGGGGGTCACGGTAAGCGTCTTCTCTGTACTAAGAGGTACAGGACATCCCAGTCCCAGATTTCTAAATATTTCATTAGCCGCAAGGGGTTCTTACACTGCCCCATTCATTCCCTCTCCCTCCTCAGACACTGGACTGATTATTTTGACTAAATGTGCTGAGTAAGAGAATGTAGCCTGAAAATCAGTCTTCTAAGTGAACCCAGAGCCTTTACCCGCACAGGGACCTGCTCTGGTGACTGTTTAGGGCCCTTTATTCAATGTTGCAGTTAAGGAAAACTGGGTTTTTGAGATTTGACTCTTGGCCCTGTTTCCATCCCCTGCCCTGGACAACCCTCCTAGGGTGAGACGGTCGCTCCAACCTGGCAAAGTAGCTTTGTGGATGACTTACAAAGGCGCTCTCTCTAGGGCAGTGGTTCCATGGGGGATATCCTCTGAATGCCTTGTGGGCTGACATCCTAACTGCAGACAATGCTCAGAGGAGAAGAAAACAACATCCCTTCCTTGGGTTTGGCCCAGGAGCACAAGCAGCTTGTGGCTCATTTGCCCCTGGAAGAGCTTCTGCAACTAGTGTGTGGACCATACACCAAATGTGGGCGTCTCGCCAGAATGCAGACCTTTTTTCTTAGGCCATTTCTCCTCATCAAACTGCTGACATTGATTAAGAAGACTCCAGATGATGCATTTGTAGAGGAAGAGCAGTGGGTTTCCCAGGGAGGTGGTCCTTTAGAGAGGAGAAGAGCTAGCATATGCACACTGCCAACTGTACATCCCTCCAGGCGGAGGTAAAAAGTGGTCTTGAGCCCAGTGTTTCTGTGGGGAGAAATTGCTCAATTGACCCTTTTGGGTTACATACATGAAAATTTTAAGAAACTGCTTCCAAGATTTATTTTTTAACATGGTCCTGAGTAGTTGGTTAGCAACTCCTTTTCCAACAGTTTTGCTGTGTAAATGTTGCAAAATGCCCTTGAGGAGGGAGCCTCCTGGAAAGAAAAGAAAAAATGTGGCCTTCACTTTCTCCCCAGTGAGGTTCAAAGTCATTAAATGAATCTATGAGCTGAAGTCTAGTCTGGAAATTACCCCCAGAGGCCCAAGGAGATTCTTCTCCAGTGAGTCTGCCCTGGGCTGCAGGGGGGCAGGCACTGGAAGGGCTGCCAAGTGAAATGTGAATTGCAGATAAACAATGTATTATTTTTAGAATAAATATGTTTATGTAATACTTGGGACATACTCATCCCAGAAAGTTACTCATTGCTTTTTGACATTCAAATTTTACTGGGCAACCTGCATTTTTTGGTTGTTTGTTGTTTTGTTTTTAATGTATTTTTATTGATTTCAGAGAAGAAGAGAGAGGGAGAGAGAGAAACATCAATGCTGAGAGAGAACCAGTGATTGGCTACCTCCTGCATGCCCACACTGGGAATTGAGCCCATAACTCAGGCCTGTGCCCTTGACCAGAATGAAACTTGGGACCCTTCAGTCTGCAGCAGACGTTCCATCCACTGAACAGATAGGGCTGTCCTGCATTTTTATTTGCGGAGAAACAGAGCACAGCCTGTGAGTTACTGCCCAGAAGGTGTTCTGTGGCTGTGGCTATGAGCTAGAAAGTGGGAGGCAGGTGTGAGTGCAGTCAGGCTATCCCATAGAAGGGAGTGGGAGCGCATGTGACCCATTGCTTGAGCACACCGATAAAGATCTGCAAAGATGTCCTTGTAGTGCTGGGCACTGCAGTGGCCCACTGGGGAGGCAGCAGCGGAGGGCAGAGCAGCAGAGACCCGAGACCATGTGTAGTGGGCACTGTCCAGCTTCCTATTCTTGGTGGAGAAAGTGGAATCTGATTGGGAGGAGAGGGTGTGATGAGTTAATTTGAAAACCAAGAAAAAGCAGACACGAATTGATTGTATTTCTGCATTGGTGAAGAGAAACTTGCCAGGTACAGAGGACTTTTGGTCATGGTGATAACCACAACAGAAGAGAAATGCATTCTGTGGACCCTGAGTTGGTTCCCCTCAGCCTTAGCTGGAGTCTCAGTAGAACCAGGCCTGATGAGAGTGAGGAAGCCAATGGGGTGGGGGCAGTGAGGAAAGTCACAGATAGAGGAGAGTGCACCAGTGAGCAGAGCCAGGCAGGCAGAGGAAAGGGAGTGACAGAAGGTGAGGATGGAGCAGTAGGTAGCTCAAGGCCACCAACAGCCCAATAAAAGAGGTGGAATCTCATGAAGGTGGGGCAGTATCAAACTTAAAACAACAACAAAAACTCTTTCTTCAAGGAATACATAATGAGTTAAAGACATAGAAGTGGTCCCTCCAGAGGACGAGGTGCCAACCTCTTGCTCTGCAGAAAACAGTAAGTTTTCACTACCCCAACTGTTTTGCTACCCAATGTCTGATGCCACTTTTTGGGACTTTGTTTTTCAAACTGTGGAACATGGGTCGCCTTTAAAAATTGAGATGTCAGCTCTGCCACTTACTAGTCAAGTGACCTTGGACTCATTTCTTAACCTTTCCATGCCTTGGTTTACTTGTGTGTAGAATGGAGGGGAAAATGAACCCTTCTAAGATTGAGGTGAATTAAATAAAGGCAGTGCCCAGGCCTTTCTAAGTCCTCAGAAAGTGCTAGATAACAACAACAACAACAAAAGATATGAACCAACCATGTTACTATTTATTTGACTTCTGAGCCACCTACAGACCTATGAGATCAAATTTCATGTCCTCACGTTGAAATAAAAGCCTCAGTGATTCTTAGGCTTTCTGAAATTTTGGAAACACTGACTTTAGCTTTCTTAGAAAGAACAGCCATCCTTGGGGGACTTCCTGCCCACTTATGGGGGGAGGTTGTACACCTGAGATTCTGGGTGTGTAGGAGGAGGTTTCTATCCCCTCCTCCCCCCTACCCCCGCTGCCCCCTGCACCCAGTTGCAGGTCAGCCCCTCTTCCTGGCCTGCCTCCACCCTTATAAAAGTCCCCTTGTACCTGAAATTCTTGTGGGGCTTTCCAGTGTCTCACTTCTTCCTTGGGGCCAGAATCATAGAGTAGCAGCATGTAAACGTTTTTTGTTTGAGGCAGGGAGGAGTTCTATTCTGTTTCATTCTGTTTTAAAGGGTAGCTGCTTTTGACTTTGATTTAGTTCATGGAGCCAGTTCTTTAAGATTCGTGAAGAATGACAATGCGATCAGAAAAAAGCAAATTTCCCACACCTGCATAATTTCTGCTCATCTGCCTGCATCTATATTCTCGACACCCATGGTAGACTTTCCTGGGACCACATTTCAAATAATAACAGAATCTGACATATCACAAAGCCAGTGTTTATATAGGAATCTGTTTCAGCGTGAGTATCATATGGTTAATTGTACCGTAACTGGGCCAGGGAGTTGGAGGCTGCTTGTCTGGGCTTTCTGTGAGCCACTCCTACTCTTCCTTGTGCGCTCTCCTCTCCTATAATAACCTAGCAACTCTGAGCAAGGCTTTTTGGCTTTTGTCTCCTTTAAGTTGAGGAGAGTAATGGCTAAGAGGAGAGTGTGTCAAGGATGGGATTTACTTAAGCAGACACCTCATACTGAGATCTGGTTTCATGCAAACTACTCACTTACATTCTCAAAACATAAAACCATTTCCTGGCAATTGGGTAGGCTTTGTGTGCCCAGACCTCCTTCCTTCCTCTCACCTACTACATCTTCTCTGCTCTTTATTACAAGAGTGAGTCTGTAACTTGACACATTTTACTTTTGTATATGTGTGTGTGCAATTTTGCAGTTATAGAGTCACAGTACCATTTTTGGACTTGCAAGCAGTATTCATTCCCTACATTCATTGGAGATGCTGATTATTTCTTAGCATTTTTAGAAATGGTTTAGACGTTTGGTAATGTGTGCAACTGAAAATGAGAGAAGTCTGCGAAGGGAAGAGACAGCTCAGTGCCATTGGCTACCCCTTGCTCCTTGGTAAACTCCTCCAAATTAGCATCTTAAAGATAAAGGACTAGGAGTACTAACATTGGTAAATACGAACAGACCTTCCCAATACTTGCAGTCATCAGCTTGAAGCTGAATGACCACTTGTCAGGATATCATGCAATGGGTTTGAAGGAGATAAACTCCTGGGACTCTCCAAACTTGATTTTTTGAATACTTGAGTCCCAGTGTAGGCTGAATTCTGAGGCACATTTCCCCAGTACCTTTGAGGTTACTTTTAACAATGCTCTGCATATCAAGATTTAATTTAGGGAGAACCAAGATGGTGGCATAAGGATACACTTGTGCATGCTGCCTCCCACAACCACACCAAAACTACAACTAAGAGACAAAATGGCTATCATCCAGAACCATGGGAAAGCTGGCTGACTGGAAGTTATACAACTAGAAGGAAAGAAAAAAGTGCATTGAGACTGAGTAGGAGGTGCGGAGGCACCCAGAGCAGAGGTACGGAGGAGTGCAAAATGGCTGGCAACTGGGTGTGCTGTTTTTTTTTTTTTTTTCAATTGGAAGGGAGATATAAGCTCCCAACTGCTCTGAACTCCAGTTTCCGGTGAGATTCTGGGGACCCAGAATCCTATGGGGAGAAACTGGACTATCTGGCATCAGGTCGGAAAGTGAGGGTGGCTTTCTCGCAGAAGTGCTCACAGGGATCATTGTTACTGTGTAGGGGCATGGGACGCAGGGATGCAGAGATGTGGAGACATAGAGACGTGGAGACAGCTGACTGGCAGCCATTGTTGATTGCTCCACCCTAGAGATTCCCTGAGACCCCACCCCACCCAATTTATAACCCCACCCCAGCTGTGCGCCATGGCTTTTGCATATGAATTGCCTGTCCTTTCACAGCCTAACCTAACAAACTGCAGCTGGGTCAGAGAGCTCAAAAACTTCCAAAACCCCAAACAAAGATGAGAAATCTGCAGATCTTACTGTAGCTCCTGCTGGGTGGCCTCAGGCAGTGGCTGACTTTGCACATCCTTAAAGATCCAGGAGACAGTGTACCCAGTGGTCAGATACCAGATATCAACTCCTCAGATCCATAAATGACACACTCAAGAGGCAGACTCAGTGAGCACCAAAGCTCCACTGATACAAGTCCTGCCCCATAAGGGTGTCTCCAGCACAGCAGTTCTTCCACTGTAGACACAGCGAGTCCTCACAGTCAATTGGCCTGGAGATCAATTCCTCCCAGTGATACCAACAGCAATCAAGGTTTAACTACAACAAGACTGTACACCCAGCCCACAAAGGGTTGCACCAAGAGTGTCCACCTCAGGTGATTGGGGAGGCTAAGCTACTGGGACCTATAGGACACCTAGCACAGAAAGCCATTCTATCAATACAGGGAAGCAGCCAAAATGTGGAGACAAAAAACATGTCATACATGAAACAAATGGAGAAAAGCAAACTATTGGATATAGAGTTCAAAACCATAGTTATAAGCTTACTCAAGAATCTTGTACAAACCTCCAAGGATCTTAGTGAGACCTCCGAGGAACTTAGTGAGACCTTCAAGGATCTTAATGAGAATGCCAAAAAAATGGAAAAAGACCAGTCAGAAATTAAGCATACAATATCTGAAATAAAGAATAATATACAGAAATTGAACAGTAGACTAGAAGATCCCAAGAATCAAATCAAAGATTTGAAATACGAGGAAGCAAAAAACAGCCATCTGGAAAGGAATAAAAAAATATGAAGATAGTAAGTATAAGGAGCCTCTGGGACAACTTCAAACGTACCAACATCCGAATTATGTGGGTGTCAGAAGAAGAGAGTGAACAAGATATTGAAAACCTATTAGAAGAAATAATGACAGAAAACTTTCCCTCCCTGGTGAAAGAAATAGACTTACAAGTCCAGGAAGTGCAGAGAATCCCAAACAAGAGGAATCCAAAGAGGACCACACCAAAACACATCATAATTAAAATGCCAAGGGCAAAAGACAAAGAGAGAATCTTAAAAGCAGCAAGAGAAAAGTAATTACCTACAAGTGAATATTCATAGGACTGTCAGCTGATTTCTCAACAGAAACTATGCAGGCCAGAAGGGAATGGCAAGAAATATTCAAAGTGATGAATAGCAAGAACCTACAACCAAGATTACTTTACCCAGCAAAGCTATCATTTAGAATTGAAGGTCAGATAAAGAGCTTCAAAGACAAGAAAAAGCTAAAGGAGTTCATCACCACCAAACCAGGATTATATGAAATGCTGAAGGGTATTCTTTAAGAAGAGGAAGAAGAAGAAAAAGGTAAAGATAAAAATTATGTACAAAGTGATAACAAATACATATCTATCAACAAGTGAATCTAAAAATTAAGTCAATAAAAGATCTGATGAACAGAACAAACTGGTGGATATAATAGAAGCAGGGGCATAGAAAGGGAGTGGACTGACAATTCTTGGTGGAAAGGAGGTGTGAGGGGTGAGGGAAGAGATTGGACAAAAATCTTACACTCATGGATGAGGACAGTGGCAAGGGATAAGGGCATGTGGTGGATGGGAATCGGGTGGAGGGGAGCTATGGGGGGAAAAAGAGGAACATCTGTAATAATCTGAACAATAAAGATTTATTTAAAAAAAGATTTAATTTAAAAGGTGTTAAATCCAGTTTCCTACTTAGCTACACAACATATTCTCGATTATGTGTTGCTTTAGCTGCTCACTTTAGTTGTTTTCATGGAGAAAATTGTTTCCTGAGTTGATAGAACACAAGGATCTCTATAGGCTCTCCCAGTCGGATGTTCTTTATCATCATAAAGACCTTTCTAGCTTCTCTCCGTGTTCACCATGACGATGAAACAGACTCCCCAGTTACCCAGAAAATAATGAACTGCAGGTTCAAATATTTTGGACTATTTAGCAACTGACTATAAAGGTCTAAAGGATGAATTTTCATAGTATTGTTTCCACTTGGCAAAAATAAAAAAAGGCTGTATTCTTTTCTTTCCTCCTCTATTTCCCCCACAGCTCTCTCTGACCCTCCACACTTTTATTCCTCAGCACAGAGGGACAGAGGGCCTATACACACCTGCCTTTCTGCTTGAATTAGAGCATGGCTTCTCAGCTGGATCAAAGTCGGAGCACCCCTTTCATAGCTTCTATGGATCTGAACCCTCTGGGATTCCTGTTGCTTTTTCCTAATATACCCCTACTGAGAACATATCCCTGATGGAACCTCAGAAGTAGGAACAGCAGGGTCCAGGGTCTTGGTGGTGATGACTAAGCAGCCACTGGAATCTCCTTTATGTGTTTAGCTCATACAAATAGGTTCTGGGGCATTCTTGGCTACAGGGAGACTGAAGGAGGACAAGGGTGTCTGTAAAATGATAAGTCATAGAGCCAGTGTGACAGGTATCGGAAACCAACAAAATAACTCTGTGTAGAAGACAACCAAGTTGTCTTAGAGCCCAGAAATGATAAGGCTGCTAACAACCTGTTTAGCCAGGAATTCCTGGAGCCTGAGCAACCCACAGCCCAACCATTTCCACCTGCACTCTGATTGAGGATGCAAAAGCCCAAACCATCTACCCTAATAAAAGAGTAATATGGAAATTAACCGTCTCTCTGAGGCACCTAAACCATGCCCACCAGCCAATCAGAGTGGCTGTATGCAAATTAACCAATCCAAGATGGAGGCCAGCAGCCATGGAACAAGCAGCAGCAGGTGCAGCATAGGTGGCGGCAGGGACGGGGCGGGCAGCGGCTCGGGTGGTGGCATGTGTGGCCCATTGGGGTGCAGTGTGAACCTGTGTGACCTGGACAATGTCCCTGAGACCCTGGAGTTCTTTGAGCTGCTGGGGCCAGACTATGGGGCCAGCTCCAAGGTGGATGTCTTGCTCCCCTTGGAGCCTCTAGATGGGTTCCCTGTCCACGGCCCTGTGGGGGACCCCTGAGCTGAAGCCTGGGCTCTTTGAGCCACAGGCAGCAATGGGGGAAAGCCTACCATACCCCAGCCCTGGAGCACCCCGGGCTGTCCTACAACCATGAAGCCATCTCTGGTGGCCCCCCGCGGCGGCTCGACCTTAACCGAGCCCTTG
>PVJC01044464.1:0-14108 GCA_004026665.1 Murina feae
TTTTTTTTTCTGAGAATCTTATAAAACATATGTACTTTCCCCTAGGAGAATGCACACCATTTGCATACAATTTAAGGGAATATTTAGGTTCTGTAGCCTACCTAGTGAATTCAGCTCATTATTTACTATCTTTGCCAAGGTTGCTTGAATGTGTTCCATCATAAAAATTCTCCCCATATTTTTTATCAACTGTTATACCTAAAAATGGCATTAGAAAGGTAATCATTCCATCCATTATTAGAGACAAGATTCTTCAATCCAGCATCGAAACTGTGTGGTAACTTGATCAATGAGATAGTTTTCTAGGAAGTGAGGTTTTAATGATTTTTGTGATCAATTTTTTTCTCTTCAATTGCTCTAGAAGTCACCTGTGTATGAGCTCTTTGAAAGGGGATGATTTTATTTATTTTTGGTTAACCCTCACCTGAGGATATTTTTCCATTGATTTTCAGAGAGTGGGGGTGGGGGTGGGGAGAGAGAAACATCGATGTGAAAGAGACCCATCACTTGGTTGCCTCCTACATGAGGGGATTGAACCTGCAACTCAGGTATGTGCCCCTGACCAGAAATCAAACCTGAGACCCTTCGGTGTGTGGGCAGATGCTCTAACCATTAAGCCATGCCAGCCAGGGCCCAAAGGGGGTGATTTTGGCTCCTAAAACTATACGAAGATCCTGGCTATAGAATCTAGAATAAGACATACCCAAATAGTAGTAGCCCTGGTTGTTAGGTTACATTGAGTTTTATAATAAAGGTACTGTTCACTTTGTGTAGTTCCAGTTTTTCTTGTTCTCTTGGCTTTTTTACATACTAGACAAGTCTAATTTTAATTCTGAATATTGAGTTTTATTAGGTGAACAGTAATTTTAACAGCTCCCCCTTCACTGAGTAAGTTCTGTCCATATAGATAAGCAAACTTTCGTTGCTGAAGGCCTGGCAAAATGTCAGAGTGAGCAGGGAACCTTCCGCTATCTTTTCAGCCATCTTGAACCATTCCTAAAGAAAGCTACTTGCCATTCAGGGCATGACTTTTGTCTTTTCTAAAAGCTTAGCTGTGGTCTTTTTCTTTTCATCCTTTTTTTTTTTTTTTTTTTTTTTTTTTTTTTTTTTTTTTTTTTTTTTTTTTTTTTTTTTTTTTTTGAGGCTACTTCAGCAAATGAGTTTTATTAGTCTTCCCTTGTATGTTAGGGAAGAAAAATATTTGCTTTATGTGGGTTCTTAATTGAAGTGAGTCACGACTAACTGCATTAAGAAATGAAAGCACTTAAAGATACTTTGGGGGTTTAAGTGTCCTCTTTACTCATTTGTTGAACTGTAGGGCTCCTGCTTCATTAAAGATAATTAGTGAGTGTAGGAACAGTATTATTTAATAACAGTTGTAGCAGCCCATTTCACGTTCATTAAGCTTTTAAGTAAACGGAGCACAGTGCCAGTGAATGAGGTGAGGATAGAACAAGTCTAATTCCTAATCTAGAACGCATCTCACCGACCCTTTATACCAGTTTTTTTAATGTAATCTTTATTATTGTTTTTTTAATCCTCACCCAAAGATATTTTTTTCCCATTGCTTTTTAGAGAGAGTGGAAGAGAAGGTGGAAGGGGAAAAGAGAGACAAATTGATGTGAGAGAGACACATCAATTGGTTGCCTCCCACACTCACGCCAACTGAGGCTGGGCATCGAACCTGCAACCCAGGTAGGTGCCCTTGACCAGGAATCAAACCACAACCCTTCCGAGCATGGCCAACACTCTAACTACTGAGCCCCACCAGCAAGGGCTGTAATGCAATCTTTAGTGTAATTTTGATGCTTTTCTATTCCCTTCATTCTTTTTTATTTGTGTGATGTGTTTGCCCTTTCCTAAATATGCGATGCCTTGAATGGTTATTTGAGGGTGTGGAACTTTATTGTTGGAGAGTAAGATGAGATATCCCCAAGAGTGAGACCCTTAAAGATAATTTCGGGTTTTTAAAATGTACCCTTTACTCATTTGTTAAACTGTAGAACTTCTGCTTCATTAAAGATAATTAGTGAGTGTATGAACAATATAATTTAATAACAGTATAGCAGCCCCCTAGAGTTCATGTTCATTAAGCTTTCAAGTAGACAGAGCACATTGCCAGTAAAAGAGGTGAGGCTAGAACAAGCCTAATGCCTAATGAGGGTGTAGATGCAAGCAGTGGGGTGGTGCTCGATGCATGCATACTTATATTTGCAGAGTAGTTTTCCCTGCATCAAGGAAGGTTTATCTAGTGATGTCGCAAAGGAAATTAGCATGGGCTGGCTAACCACATCAATATGCATAATTGACAAGCTACTCAATACTTTTAAAGATAAGTACTTTCCATTCTTTTCTTTGGCTATCAAATGTAACTTCATGTAAATATTAACTATAATGTATTATTTTCAGGCTTCTCTCTTTTTTTAAACATTTTATTATTTTTTAAAAATATATTTTATTGATTTTTTTTACAGAGAGGAAGGGAAAGGGATAGAGAGTTGGAAACATCGATGAGAGAGAAACATCGATCAGCTGCCTCCTGCAGCCCCCGCCACTGGGGAGGTGACCGCAACCAAGGTACATGCCTTTGACGGAATCGAACCTGGGACCTTTCAGTCCACAGGCGGACGCTCTATCCACTGAGCCAAACCGGTTAGGGCCAGGCTTCTCTTTTGTTACAGAAAAAGTAACATGTATATTCTGTTATACAGGAAATAATGTGTAACCCTTCATGTACATATGCTAACTCAAAGTGAACAAATTCAAGGAAACTGAAAAATACTGCCTTGCCTCTAGGTAGGTTGGCCTTTAAAACACTATAAATGAGATGAATAGTATGTAGCCCTTTAAAAAACGGATGAGATAGGCACCCAGATGGAAAAGGAAGTAAAACTATATTTGCAGATGACATGATCTTGTATAAAGAAAACCCTAAATAATCCACTATAATACTTGAGAATTAATGAGTTCACCATATGGCAGGGAGGGTACAAGGGAATCACTTGTATATTTTATACTTTTATACTGAACAATTCTTCAAATTAAGAAAACAGTTTTATTTACAGTTGAACAAAATATCCTGGGATAAATTTAACAGAATTGTAAAACTTGTCATCTGCAAACTACATAAAACTTTTGAATGTCCAGAATAGGCAAATCTATAGAGACAGAAAGTAAACTAGTTCTTGCCTAAGGGTGGGGGTAAGGGGTTGGGAGAAATGGGAGTGACTGCTGATTGTATGGCTTTCCTTTTAGGATGACGTAAGAGTTCTGGAATTAGTGGTGATGGTTGTGCAACTGTGTGAATATACTAACACCTATTGGAGTCTATACTTTAAATGGGTGAAATGCATGGTATGTGAATTATATCTCATAGCAGTTTTTTTTTTTGTTAAGGGGAGGATAAGGTAGAGATAAAAATAATTGACATGAAAAGATATGTATAGCTTAACGATATAAGAGGAATATATGTTCCTGGTTAAATTTTTTTTCTAAACAAATTTTGTTTGCATTTCATCTACCTAAGCTAGCTAGGTTCATATTCTCTTTAGGAACTTTTTGAAAATGGAAAATATTATGGTAATTGATAGAATAAATTTTATTTTAGTTTTTTTTTTTTTAAATATACTTTATTGATTTTTTTACAAAGAGGAAGAGAGAAGGATAGAGAGCTAGAAACATCAATGAGAGAGAAACATCGATCCGCTGCCTCCTGTACACTCCCTACTGGGGATGTGCCCGCAACCAAGGTACATGCCCTTGACTGGAGTTGAACCTGGGACCCCGGAGTCCGCAGGCCGATGCTTTATCCACTGAGCCAAACCAGTTAGGGCTATTTTAGTTTGTTTTATATGTAAATTAGCTTTTAGAATGAAAATGTTTTTATTGAGCTATCAGAAGAATTTATTTAGTTTTTGAATGGTTTCCAGTATCATTTCAGGAGTTTCTCTGAAACCCTTGGGAAGTTACCACTAGGAATAATCTCCCAGTTTTCCTTCACAAAAATTTGTAAAATATTTTTTAAAAATTACTATCCTTCTTTGTATAAAGTAAGAATGAGAAACTCAGCAGAGTAAACAAAGGAAAATGAGCATTATAAATCTCATCTCCCACAGATAACTATTTTTAGGATTTTGGTATATTTCCTTCCAGGACATTCTTTTAAAAATAACAGATCCATTGAGATATAATTTATACTGTACAGTTGATCCATTTTTAAGCTCCCAGTACTTTCTGATGAACTTTTAAAGTATATTGTATATACAGAAACTACACACAGTGTGAGTTTGCTGCTCGATGGGTTTTCCCATCCATGTAAAACTATGCATGTCGAGGAATAGTAACCAGGAGGTAGTAATGCGCCCATGTCCCATTAAGGTTGGAGTTTCTTCTGTTTTTGTACTTTATGTAGAAGAAAACATACAAGCTGTATTTTTTGGTTCTGCTTCTTTTGCACCACATTAAGTTGGTGAGTTGCAATTGTAGAGTGCTCCTTCTCATTGCTGAGTAGTTCTCCATTTTGTGAGTATACCACAACTTACTCTTCTAGTTATGTGCTCTCCTTGGAGGTGACCAGTGTTTTGTTTCGCAACCAGTGTTAGTAATTCTTGTACATCTGTCCAGAAATGCACAAATAAGATGTGTATTTATTTTCCCCTTTTTTTACATATGATATCATGTTATACATGTTGTATGCATATTTTTATGTTTTGCTTTTCTCAATATATCTTAGATAGTTTCATATTGGTATACAAAAAAATTCTCATTTTTTTATGGCTGTATTATATTTATTGTATGGATTTAGCATAATTGATTTAACCAGTCTCCTATTAATGGGTATTTAAGTGTTTCTAAACATTTTACTCCTATTAACAATACAACAGAGGCTTTCCTTTTTCATACATCATTTTATACTTGTGTAAGTTTATCTTGTAAATTCCTACTAGTAAGACTTGCTGAATAAAGGGATATCTGGATTTGTAAGTTTGATAGCTTTGGCCAACTTGTCCTCCAATGCAGTGAAAATAGTTAACACTTCCACCAGCAATATATGAGAAATTTTGTGTTATAATTTCCTAGGTATCATTAATAACATTTAAGAATTTATGTGCCACCCTAACCGGTTTGGCTTAGTGGGTAGAGTGTGGGTCTGTGGACTGAAGGGTCCCAGGTTTGATTGTGGTTCAAGGGCGTGTACCTTGGTTGTGGGCACATCCCCAGTAGGGGGTGTGCAGGAGGCACCTGATTGATGTTTCTCTCTCATCAGTGTTTCTAATTCTCTATCCCTCTCCCTTCCTCTCTGTAAAAATCAACAAAATATATTTAAAAAATTTATGTGCCTACTTGAGGGATCAAAATCTTGACAAAGTATATATACTTTTTGTTAGTGGAATAAAAGTTAGATTTTTAATTTTTAAGATTTATTTTAAATCATATTCTAAAAATAATGGCTCAGTGTAGTTTGGTGGATAAAATATTAGGCATTGTTTAGAAGGAATCTGAAACTTAATAGGCACCATCATAGTCATACATTAATACCTTATATTGTTACATCTGAAGTGTTGGTCTAAGTTTTGGGTGCAGTAGTACAGGAAAAACATGATTGCCTTGAGGATGACATGGATTAAAATATAAGTATCCCATTTGGAAATATAAATGACAGTGAGTGTAGAATATGAAAACTAAATTTTATAAAATCGTGCAAAATATGAATGTGGCATATAGCATTTTAATGAACATGTGATAGAATTTTAGATTTCATGGGTATACGGGACATTTCAAAAGAAGCAGGTGGCCACTAATGCCAGAGCAAATTCAAGATGGATCAACTGTAGAATACATTTTTATATTCTCAATTGGGAACAGTCATTTGAAGATTACACAAAATCCAGAATTTATGAAGAAAAAGATTGGCAACCAATTAACTATGTTAAAAGGCAACCACAGATTAGGATAAATGCAAAACAAATGATAGCACAAAATAATTAATTTACAAAGAGCTTTTATTTTTATTTTTTAAAAGTTTTTTAGAGGGAGAAGGCGAGAGATGGGCGAGGGGTGGGGGAAGAAGAAAGGAGGGAGAGAGAGAAAAACATTGTTGTAAAAGTGGAACATCCATCAACTGTCCTGCACACCCCTTACTAGGGATTGAGCCCTGCATGTGCCCTGACCGGGAACTGAACCCCAACCAACTGAGCCACACTGGCCAGGACGATCTTCAAGCTATTTATAAAATATGGACAGTAGTTCATAAGGCCTTCTATTCTATAAAAGAAAACATTTGAGTAAGCTACTAGAGTCCTTTCAAGGGAGGACAGAAGCCCAGGGAATGTTTGTTAGCCTTTTTAGGTCTCAGTTTTGTGATAATATGAAGTGGCATTAATAGTCTCCTCTTGGATAATTGTTATATACAAATGCAGTGCCTGGCACACACAGGCCTGCAGGAATTGTGAATTACTACTATTATTGCAGTCATGCAGTGTCTGTTGATGGAATTGTAGGCTGCGTAGACTTAAGCTGTACTCTCAGGGAAGGAAGTCTCCTAACTTGGTGAGTTAGATAAAGTTTTGCTCTGAAAGGTCATTAGTAGAAGGCAAGCACGGGACGGGGTACACTCGGTGAAGTGTGACAGTGGGATGCCAAAAAAATTGGGGTTTACAGTAACAGCCCCCTTATCCAAGCTGAAAACAGAGTCTGACGCAAGCAGTGCTTTCTAAATGGCTCTGAATGGAACAACCTACCAGGAAAATTTTCCATTTAGAGTCCTGTTAATTAACCCAAATGAGACCACACTGCTGGGAAATGCAAGAGCAATGGAAAATAAAAAGGGCGCCCTTGCATTGAATGGGTTAAGACTGCATTATAGGTTAATTCAGAAACAAGTTTTGGTGGTTGAAAAAAGTTAAAGTAATTAATTATGCAGTAAACTGTGTTAGATTAAATTTAGTGAGGGGAAATTCATAATTCTGTATAGACTCTCTGTAATTCTAGATTTTGATCAAGTGTTACTATCTAATCCTGACAAAATTGCCTTAGTACAGTTTGGACCTTGGGAAACTCATAGTAAGTAAAAACTATTGTAAGAAATAACATTTTTTTCTGTATAAATTCTGAGGTCTTATTTGTATTGGTCCTTTTATCTTTGTGCCTGCCACTTATCACGTTAACACATGATTTAATAGCTAGAATTTTATACTAGTCAGTTAAGTTGAGGCAGTGATCTCATGTCATTTAAAATTCTCTATCTCCTGTATTTCCTGTACACTGAAAATTAGATCCAAGTTCTTGATTAAACGTTTTTGGCAAGAATACTTTACAGGGGATGAAATATACTTCAGAGTATGTCACTCACGTTGCTGGTTGTCCACCATTAACGATGTTAAATTTGATAACTTGGTTAAGGTGGTGACTGCCGATTGTCCTCATTGTAAATATATGTTTTTCCCTTCCATGTATTATCACAGTAATCCGTGGAGTGAAACTTTGACACCACGTGAATATCCTTTTCTGGATTGACCTTTCCGCTAATGGTTTCAGCAGCCATTAAGGTTCTTTTCCTGAATCAATTTATTTCAAGAGGTGTTGCAAAGTAGTATTGGCATTCTTCTGATATAGGACCAAGGCATTTTCTCTGAGCGTCGATTCACTGGTTGGTGTTTCCTATAGTGGTGTGTGAATCATACTCAAAATATATCTTCTCTAACTTTTCTAAATCTTCTCTGAATTGAGTTTTCTTTTTAAATGGAATAAGCAATATAAAGCATTTTGAAGCAATGCTAGTGCAGTATCTTGCTATATTTTTTCCTTCGTAATTCTTTTGCCCACTGCTAATTCAGTATCAGTTTTTCTTAAGCAGTTTGCTTTTACTGATTCTTTCCAGAGGATTCATCATAGCTTCTATAGAAACAACTCTTTAGTCTCATCAGTTTCTGTAATATTTAAATTACATAATTGTAGCATCAAGGAGTGATAGTACAAACAGGTTTGGGAACAAAAATAACCAATTGTTAGTAAACCTTCTATTTCTTCTATGGGAGTGTGCAGAGGACTAGAGAGTAGCCTACTAGTCTCAGGCATTTAGTGTGTGGGGGCAAAGGCAGTGGCTGTACAAGCAAGCTTCCTTCATGGGCTGCCCTCCCCACTGCCTCATCCAGGAAGCGGAGCACCTACTTCTAGAGGTGAGAGGGGAGGGAGGACACTTTCCATAACCCATTTGATCCACCTCGCTGCAGAATTTTGGTTTTGAGAGAGTGAACCATTTGTGGAGTTGCTATACTGAAGAACGTAAAAGAAAACAGTTATTGTTTTACAGGGAGAATGGAGTGTGTGGTGAACCAGCATGTTGTTACATGGAGGTCACTTCAAAGATAGTCTATCTTATTGTAATTTACTTGCCTTGTCTTCCCCACTGTCATGACTCCCAGTTCCTTGACAGTAAAGACTAGTCTTATTTGCATGCTTTTGTTGTAATCTTTAGTGTTTTGTATAGTGCCTAGCATAGAGTGAGCGCCCAGTAAAAATATTTGTTGAATGAATCCATGACCAGCACCAAAGGAGACTATACTGACCACAAGTGAATTCTGATCTTATAGTAATCTTCACAATATCTTTGCAAACGTCAGGGTTTGTATGATCATTGAATATAATTTATTCTTTCATTGGTTTTTCTTCTCATTCTCCTAGTCTTTGAGTCTTTCTCTGCTCTGTGCCAACTTCCTTCAATTTATTGAGCATTGCAAGCTACCATGTGTTTCTTATCTTTCCATTTTCCTGACAAAAATGTAAGTTTTTCTGCAATGACACTATCACAAAGAGAGAAGAGAGTCCTAGAAAAATACAAAGTAGATCCTTAGTTCTCTATTCTAGAGCTTAATCAATCCCAGGAACTGAAGTCTTCTGTTTCTTCACAGAGGAAATATGACAAAGGCAGTGGCTGTACAAGCTTCCTTCATGGGCCGCCCTCCCCACTGCCTCATCCAGTAAGCGGGAGCAACTACTTCTAGAGGTGAGAGGGGAGGGAGGACAATCTCCGTAACCCATTTGATCCACCTCACCGCAAAATTTTGGTTTTGAGAGAGTGAACCATTTGTGGAGTTGCTATACTGAAGAACTTAAAAGAAAACAAGCCTACATGATAAAAATGATGCTCTTTGATAGAAGTCTATAACCTATATTCTGAAAGAAGCTACTTACAGCTGAATAATCCTCATGATCTCAAGATCCTGTTTCTATAGATATTAAAAGGTATTATATGTGTACATTTGAGATTATTTTTAACTTCCAGAACAAACTTCATCAATAATATAATCATCATTTATTGATTAGTTAGTATGTGCTAGGCACTTTGTTAAATTCCACATTTTCCCCCATTCATTGTTTATTTATTTTTATTTAATTTTATTGATTTCAGAGAGGAAGGGCAAAGGAGGGAGGGATAGAAACATCAATGATGAGAGAGAAGCATTGATTGGCTGCCTCCTGCATGCCGTCTACTGGGGATCAGTCCCACAACCCCAGGCATGTGCCCTGACTGGGACTGGAATCATGACCTTCTGGTTCATAGGTCAGTGCTTAACCACTGAGCCATACCAGCCAGATCATTCATGTTTTAAATGGTAACCTTAGGATTTATTTGTTTTACAGATGATTAAAGAAAGAGGCTAAGAGAGGGTAAATGACTTGTCCTCGGTCACACAGTTAATATGTAGCAGAACCAGAAGATCCAAACCCACCTGTCTAATTTTAGTTTAAGCCCTTAAGCCCTGACAGTATGCCCCAGGGTCCCATCACACATTTTTGAATGCTAAAAATTGTGACTTTTGGTGAGGGATAGTGACCAAGGATGACCTAGATCTTCTGAATGTTATGTCAGGAACCAGTAGACAGTTGAAGTACCTTCTCCCAGAAACCTTAAGACATGTTATTTTTACTGAGGGGCAGGTATACTTCTAAAGATATTTACATATTATGCAAATAAATGTTGAGTTCTTTTGAACATTCATTCAGTAAGCTAAATGCATTTCTTTTCTTTTTTTCTTGACAAGCATCATATTTGAATATCTGAGTCTAGGTTTTTAGGCTGAATTCATGTTGTATATTAAAGAAGACAATGAAAATTCTTAACAGATATTCTCGAGCTCAACAGGAAGGAGCTCAATAGGAGTTTGATATCTACTTGTTTTTCAAGCTGGCTTCATTTGGAGACAAACTCTATTGTAACTTCTCTAGAATTTGGTGCCAATAGGAGTAAAAATAATAAAATCAGTACAATTACATTAAATAGGAAATGAGAGTCTTTTATGTACAAGGCCTTAGCTTAGGTAACAATTGGCCACTCTTCTGGGAAACGGTTGCTAAAATTACAGACAACCGGCAGTTGCTGATTGGCCTCATTTATTGCATTGTGTCCCAGGAAGAAAAACAATGTCTTGTGATAAGAGCTTGCAGAGATAGTATCATGTTTTCTAATCTTCATCCCATTTCCTATTTTCTTATGATTAATTTGAGCTATTTATTCAGCATTTGAGAGTATTATATACCAGGCACTGTGCTTGCTCCTGAGGCTTTAGATATGAAAGAGAACTCTTGCCTTCAAGACTCTCACAGTATAGTAGAGGAGAGAACACATTATTAATACAGAATAATAAATGCTCCGATGGAGCTAGTGAAGGCTCTTTGGGAGCAGAGACAAGACAGCCAAGCCAGCCAGCATAGGTGAGGCCAGGACGACTTCCAGAGTGAGAGGATACTTGGATTGCATCTTTGAGGAAGAATAAGAGTAAAGGAGCCAAGGGAAGGAGGGATGTTCTCGGCGGAGGGAACCATGAAATGGTGTATCTAGATTGGAGACTGGCAAACAATATGGCACAAAATGAGCAAAGACGTGGGAGATGAAGCTGGAGAAGGAGCTTCGTTCGGATCATGCCACGATGGGCATAGTAGGCCATAGCATAGCATTTACTAGTAGACTATGTAATCGAAAGCCATTAAAAAATTTCAACTAGGGGAATAACATGTTCAGGTTTGCTTAATGGAAAGATTACTATGGCATCAGTGAGATGTCTTTGAAGAAATTGCTAAAGTTAGGAAGAGAAGATTGTTGCAGCTCAGAAGAGAAATAATGGAGACATGTATCTAAGGCGAGCTGGTCATGGGGATGGAAAATATGGGAGAGATTCAATAGATACTTAGGAGGTAGTCTTAAATTTAAAACTTAACACAGTGTTCTGGAACCAGTTTGTCATAGCAGGGTGAAACTAGAGGACAATGAATAATTTGAGATGACTCTTGCCTTCATATTTGATGTCCTTGTGCCATTAGAAGCAAAAGGAGCAGAGTGGAGGGACAGGTTTGGTAAAGATGATACAGTTTGGAATGTGTTGATCTTGAGATGTTTGTGGGACAGTAAAGAGGACCAAGTAGGCAATTGGGATATTTTTGAATCTGAAGTTTAGGAAAACATATTGGACTGGGGATGGTGCTAGTATATAGATTGGAGACTTTTCATCCTGTGTGTTAATGTCTGCTTATGTTATAGTTACTTGGTTAGTACGTAGTGAAAAACAGATTTACCATAAAGCTAATTAAGTTTAAGCTAAGTGCTTCATAGGCATGGGCCTTGGCAAGGGCCCTCACAAATGTGTCTACATGGTTATGCTTTTTTTAAATTTCAAAATCCAGATGTTTTATACAATTGGTCAAAATTGCTCTCTTGCCATTTCGAATTACTCTCCCACTATTGTTGTGTCTGGTGATGGCAGAGTGGTCCCAGGTGATTTTGGGAATCCAACTGTGGCAAGTGAGCTGGGGATACATTTAGTTTGGGTTTGCAGTCACTTCAGTAGGTAGCTATTGCTGGCCACCCAGTGAGGTAATGCTGTTGAGAAATATGCCTGCCAGCCTACCCAGGACTGCCAGCCCACCCAGAACTGTGCCAGCCTACCCAGGACTGTGACACAAAAGTATAGGACCAGCATCGTGTTGAGATAGAATATGTCCTAACATATCTGGCACTGGAATCATGGAAATGGAAGAGGGTGAAATGTACAAAGCCAGAAACTGATTGGCAGAAATGCTTTATACTCATCTGCTTTTATCTTAGTCCAAAGGGCAGCCTGATACAGACAGACGTGTAAAGAAGTGTATTTGGAATGGGACTCCAGGCAGCAGGAGTTCAGGACAAAGGGAAGTGAAATGGGAAGGGGGGGGGGGGGAGGGAGAAATTCCAGGATGTGGCAGCACATTGGATATGGCATCAGCTGAGGGCCACAGGTGTTCTGTCCTACCCAGGGCCTTTCCAGGAGCCTTCCCAAGTGCTCTCAGAACTGTCCACTGAGAACAAAAGGGGGAAGTACCCTCCCACGGGCACTAATTCCTAACATATTCCCATTTCTGGATTGCGTACGCATAACTACAGAGTGGGTTTTGGGAGCAGTCTCCGGGCAGAAGTGAGAAGCATGTTGAGCTGCCATGGGCTGGCTGTCTGCTTTTACTGATTGCACAGGCACAACCCAGTCCAAGCCTGTGTGGACGGGTCACTGTGCTGGTGGAAGGAGGAAGCCATGGGGCCTGGAGGATTTTGCAGTGGCGCTTAAGAGGCATCTAATGCTGCCAGATTCTACTCATTCATCCCTAGTCAAAGTAAACATTCTCTTTGGTGAAGATTACATACAGGAGTGCAGTGTATACAGTTATAAATTACATTATTTTTTCCCTTTTGATGAGAAGCACACAAATAGAATTATTCTGTAAAACACAAATTGTAACTATAAATTGCAGCCAACATTCTACTGTTAATTCCCCCCCAATGTTTATATATATAGAATTATATAAATGTGATCATATTATGTTTATTCTAGTGTTTTTCTTACTGTATTTGGGTAATGTTTCATGAAAATATGGGAAAACTTTTCAAAAGATTGTGTAGATCTTGATTCTTCTTAAATGCAACACAGTATGCCATTGTATGCTACCATTGTATGGCTGTACTAAAACTTATTTATCCGGTGACTATTGGTGGATATTTAGATGGTAATTTTTTTCTCATAGAAATAGAAAAACTTGCCTTTTATTTCCTACACATTTTTCAGATACTGGCAGGGCGGGGAGAGGAAGATAATGGGAAGATGAGAAGGAATTGTGAAGGCATTTGTTATGGAGGGTGTTTGCTTTGTAAAGGTATCCGATTTTGTCTTTTCTCCTCTGCGATGATAATGAAGTATTTACTCTTCTGTTTGTAGGACAGGAAACGGACAAGTGCCAGGACTTTTATCTCAGGACAGTGAGCAAAACCTCAAATTACCCATGCTCCCTTCATTTTTTTTTTTTAAAGTTTCTTGTTTGCAGAAAAATTAAAGGTGGGATGAATATATTGGATAAGAATTTGAACTAGATAACTTTAAATTTTCCCTTAACTCCAAGACTCAGTGATTTTAATAATTTTGATAGCCCTTTTTCCTCATATCACATGATTATCTAAACTAATAAAAGTGAAATAGTAAAATTAACCATTTCTTCGGGACGCCCAACAGCCAATCAGAACAATGGTATGCAAATTAGCCCAGCCAAGATGGTGGAGGCCCGGGCTGGCAATGGAGCAATCGAGCTGGCGCACTCAGAGGCCAGGCCTCTGCCCTTGCATGCTCTGGCGGTCGGTTCTGGACAGTGGCAACGGCTGCAGGGCAGGGCGGCCTCCCAAGGCCCCCGGTTCTGCGGCTGGGGCTGGCAGTATAGAGATGGGGCTGGGAATAGAAAGATCGTGCTGGCCCATGCACAGCCCTGGAAGTCGATTCAGGGCAGTGGCGGTTGGCAGCAGGGCCGGGAGCTGGCTGCTCAGGCCCCGGCCCTGCAGCCTGGGCCTGGGAATAGAGCGATTGCACCAATGGTTGGTTCTGGGCGGCCTTGGGTGAGAGCCGGCCCGGCCCTCGGCTGGGGCTGGCAATAGAGCAATCGTGCCCACGGTGGTTCCAGACAGTGGTGAGCAGCCACAAGGCCGGGAGCTGGCAGCCCAGCCCGGCCCTGCGAGGCCTTGGAATAGAGCAATTGGGCCCACGCGACCTCAGAGGCTCAGTGGCGGGGGCTTGAGGTGGGTACCCCCTCGGGGTCATGCC
>PVJC01044465.1:0-14105 GCA_004026665.1 Murina feae
CACACTTTTAGGACTTATTCCATCAGAAGCGGAATGGTTTACACGCCTAGATCTGAAAGATGCCTTTTTCTGCCTCCGATTAGCCCCCATCAGCCAGCCGCTTTTTTGCTTTTGAGTGGGAAAATCCAACTACAGGCTGCCAAGGGACAGCATGGATCATGTTGGCCCCCGAACTACCTGAAACTCCAAAGTACACTCCACAAGAGGAGGAATGGGCTCAGCAGGAAGGGGCAAAAGAACAAAAGAAGGTTGGTGGATACGCCCAGATCATAGGGTCTATGTCCCAGAACAGTTAGCCCATAAGGTAGTCCTCCATCAGCATGAACTTACTCATTTAGGAAAGACTGCTCTAGAAGCTTTGTTAGGCAGATATTACCTAATTGCCCGTCTTCCCTCCTTGTGTGCCTCAGTCTCTCAGCGCTGCCTCCTCTGTGCTCAGAACAATGCCAAACAGAGTCCTGTGAGACCGATAGGAGTCCAGCGCTGTGGGCAAGCTCTTTTTGAGGACTTAGAAGTAGATTTTACAGAAATAGGGCCTAGCAGAGGAAATAAATACCTACTAGTCTTTGTTTGCACTTTTTCAGGCTGGGTTGAGGCATATCCCACTCCACAGAAATGGCGAGAGAAGTCACTAAGGCATTGTTAAAGGACATAATTCTGTGGTATGGAAAGCCTCTGACCATAGGGTCTGATAATGGCTCAGCCTTTGTAGCAGAAATAGTACAACAGGTAACTAAGGCTTTAGGAATTAGATGGAACCTACATACAGCTTACAGGCCTCAGAGTTCAGGGAAAGTAGAGCGCATGAACCGGACTCTAAAGCAGGCTATGGCTAAGCTATGCCAAGAGACAACCTTACCCTGGACAGATATCTTGCCTCTTGTACTCCTACGGGTACGCTGTGCCTCGAGGGCCAGGGTAGGTTTTTCTCACTTTGAAATTCTATATGGTGGACCCCCTCCCTTAATTTAGTCAAAGAGAGATTTGGGGGAAATAGGGAACTTAGAAATCCAGAAGCAACTACAAGGACTTGGAAAAACTGTTTTTGAGATCCACAGGTGGGTTACTGACCAATTACCCATCTCTCTAGGAACAGCTGTACATCCTTATAAACCTGGAGACCAGGTTTGGGTAAAAGACTGGAAAAAAGAGCCCCTTAAGCCAATTTGGAAGGGACCCTATCCAGTCATACTAAACACTCCCACAGCTCTCAAGGTTGCAGGACTGAACAACTGGATTCACCACTTTCGGGTGAACTCAGCCCACCAGCCAAGTGACGCCCAGCCTGAGTGGAAGGTGACCTCTGACCAGAAACACCCCCTGCGGATCACCCTCAGGAAAACAATGGACCTGGCTGATCAACCTGCTCCAAGGAATTAAGAAAGGCCTTGCTGAACTCTTCCTACACTAATCTTTCTTTCTTATCTTCTCTTAAAGGCAAAATGCTCTGGTATTTCTGGATAATTATTGTTTTTATCTTTCTAATAATTCTCATTTTATCTTTTTATGAGTGCCACCGGAACCCAAGGCTAGTCCCAGGAGGAGAGCTCTTCTGCCCTTGCTGGAACACAGAGGCACCATAAAATTACTGCTTCCTACACAGCAAAGAAACACGATGAAGCTAAGGCTAATTCTTTCACTGTTACTGAACTTTCTTAATCTCCACCACTCACAGGTCTACACTCTGTCCCTTAAAAGCCTCCTAAGTCCTCACTATCTCTACTGAACACTTCCTTGCCCGTCCCAGTAACACACCATATCCAATACAAAAGAGCAGTCCAGCTAATTCCTCTCCTTATAACACTTGGAATTTCAGCAGGGGTTAGCACTAGAATAGGGGGACTGGCAATTTCCCTCTTCTACTATCAGAGTCTATCCAAAGATCTTGCTGACAGTTTAGAGGAAATAGCTCAAATTATTGTTGCAGCACAGGATCAGATTGACTCACTGGCAGCCGTCACTCTCCAGAATCAAAGAGGACTAGACCTTCTCACAGCAGAGAAAGGGGGCTGTGCCTGTTCCTTGAGGAAGAATGCTGTTTTTATGCTAACCAGTCTGGTATTGTAAGGGATGGGGCCAAGAAACTAGATGATAGAGCTTCAAAAATAAGACAGGAGTCATCTGAGACCTAGGCTGCATGAGGCGGAGTCTGGAAATGTCTCCTTCCATTGACAGGACCACTGTTAATGCTACTCATAGCCATAACCCTAGGACCATGTCTTCTAAATCTGTTAACTCACTTTATCTCATCCTGTCTAGATGTCTTTAAACTTCAAATGGTACTACAAGCCAGAAGAATTCCCTACCAACCTCTCCAAGAGGAAGAAACGAGATGTTAACCCTTTGGACACTGTCCCTTTCCAGCAGGAAGTAGTCAAAAAGTTTCGACACCCCTGTTCACCATAACTTCCCGTGGTTATTGTGCCACAAGGCTGAAAATTTTGTGGGACAAGGGGGGGAATGAGAAGGCAAACCCCTGTTTTGTAAAAACTGCTGTTTAGAATTCTCTGCTGTTCCTTTTATTCTACAAAAATAACTTTGCTTTCTAGCCTGCCTTAGTCTGCTCGAATAATGAGGACAATAAACTTAGCTGTCTGACCTTGTAGGCCAGAGACTAGATATGCCCATAATTTTAGCTTTCTGACCTTGTAGGCCAGAGACTAGATATGCCCATACTCTCAATGCTATGCCAGATGCATTTTTTCAATTGGATAGAACTGTGTAGTTTTCAAGGCTAGCAGTGAGATAACCACTAACTGCACAGAGGGTTGGCTCCTTAATAAAAAGGGAAGTTCTGCTTGTAGGCTTGCTTAGAATTTGAATTCATTTTCTCTAAGTCCACCATGGTGAATAAAATGTAACTTCAAACTCTCCTGCATTGTTTAATTATACCAGCTCTCTGTAACAGAAGTACATATGGAATAGTTACAAAATTTATCATTGGCTAATCCATTAAGTAAGCCACAGCAAATTTAAAACGATTGAAAGAATTTAGATTATGTTCTCTTACCCCATTGAAATTAAACTGTAAATCTATTAAACGTATAACTACAAATGCCCATATATTTTGAAATTAGGTAAAATATTTTAAAATAACACATGGATTATAGGAGAATCCTAAGAAAACAAGAAAAATATTTTGAAGTAAATTATTATGGAGCTGTGACATCAAAAATTGTAGAATATAGCTAAATCAGGACTTTTAGAGAAGTTCCTATATTTAGATGTTAGAAAAGCAGAATGGCTGGACAATCATGATCTAAATATCTCTCTAAAAATGATATTAAAATGGAAAAACAAATGAAGCTAACTTAAAAGAAAATAAAAATATTAATGAGGGAAACTGATGAAATAGAAACCTATAATAGAGACAATCTACAAAACCCAAAGCTTTGTAGGTTAATAAATGACTGATAACTTCAATGAAGACAAAAAGAGTAAAAGAACATGAAGAAAAAGATACAGCAGATATCAGGAATGAAAAGTAACAGGTTTGCGAAATATTACAATATGACAATTTTTATGTCAATAAATAGAAAAATGTAGGTATAATACACAATTTCTGATAAAATAAAACAGTTTATCAAATTGTCATAAAATATTAATTATTTAATAGTGAATAAATGGAATCTGTAACTTAAAGACATTTTAATTGAAAGCAAACAAACAAAAATAAAATAAAACAAAGAGAATACCAGGAACAGATGGTTTCTATGGTGAATTTTTCCTAAAGGGTATAAGAATAGGGATATTATACAAAATCTTGCTTCAGGTAAAGGGAATACTAAGTCAATCAGTGTAGTACATTACAATAATTGAAAAAAGAAAAAAGTCAGAATTATGCGATTCTCTCAAAAAGTTAGGCAAACATTTGAGAGAACTCAACATCTACTTGAGAATAACTGTAAGGTCTGAGGGCTGGGCAGATAGGGACATTCAGGACCCCACCCGCTGGGCTGGGTAAACAACCCAGGCTAAACTGCAGCTGTGATAAAACATCCTGCCTAACACTGGCACCACCAGGACCTACCAAAATGACCAAATTGCTGCTGTGAAAACACCCTCCTTAACAATAAACAGCCATCTGGGATTTTTCAGAATGGTCAAAGTGCAGTTGTACAAACTCCCCGCTTAAACATAAATCACCCCCCACAATCTACTGTGGACAAACCTGATTGGTCCAACAGCAGCATAAAGAAACTTCACCAGGCATTTGTGTCTGTGATTCCCACATCCTGTTCCCCCTGGACCATGGGACCTCACCTGAGAGCATTCAATAAACGCGATCTTTCGCTTTTACCCTGCTTGTCTTGGTCAACTTATTGGTTTTCGGTTGGATTAAATCTTACAATAATAATAATTAAAAAACCTTAGGTAAGTATTCATAAAGGACCCTTAAACTCTAGAAAACTATAGCTCACAATGACCACTTGTACTTAATATTTTAATCTCTCAGCCAATTTAATAAAGCTAGAAAAATATACAAAAATAAAAGAAAAAAGCATAAAGATTGGAAGCAAAAAAATAAATTATTATTTCCAGACAATTACATTTACATTAAAAACTCCAAAAAACCTATATATTCAATGAAGCTCAGAAACAAGAAATGTTAATTTGTGGGTTCAGTAATTGATTTTGAAAAGGAGGAAGAGTAAAAGATTGTGAGAGTACACAAACTGATGCTGCTTTTCAGGTGGTGGTGATGTCCTTACTCCTGACTCAGTTCCTGGTTACACCAGAAGATTCACTTTGTGAATATTCACGGAGTTGTACTCCTATTTTTTTTTCATTTTCTCTTCTTTATATTCTAGTTTTATAAACAATTATTGAAGGGCATATCTTCTTTAACTCGATGATTTGATGTTATGAAGGCTCCATCTTTGCCTCACTCAGAATCATCGTGTCTCCTACACCATGGAACATTGCGTTACAGCAGAAAGTCTCTCCTTGTCGCCTTCTGGGCATACAGGATGTGTCCCATCATCATAACCTGGGGCTAACATCTTTTTTATTATCAATGCCTTTTCTTCCTAAGTTGAGAGTTCCTAGAATTTTTCATTCTTAATTCATTTCTCTTCCCCAAAACTTCATGATAGAGATTATGTACTTTTTGGCATGTTTTAAATTATTTTAGTATTGAATTATTCTTTTATACCTAATTTATTTTCTGACATTATGATGAAATACACCTAAATGAGCAAAAACGTTTGTGTCTGACAGCCCCAATTTCAAATTTCACCTGTGTGTGTGTTTTTATTGATTTTTTTTTTTTATTAGAAAGAGAGAGGAAGGGAGGGGGCTAGAGAGATAGAAACATTGATGAGAGAGAAACATCATTAATCAGCTGCCTCCTACTGGGGATCGAGCCCACAAGTCTGGCATGTGCCCTGACCAGGAGCAAACTCTTGGTTCTTCTGTTTATACTCAATTGCTGAACTGCTTTGTCCAGGCTCACCTGTGTATTTTTTAATTGCATGGTTAGAGCAACTTACTTAAAGTCACTGAGCCTCAATTTTCTCATTTCAAAATAAAAATAATGATTACTCAGTAATTTTCAACAAGGAATAGAATAAAATAATCTATGAGCAATGCTTTTACTGAATTTGTTTCACAGAATACTAATTCCATTACCCTCATAAATTATTTTTGAATCAAAATGGTCAATGGAAAAATATCTTTTATGTAATAGAAAAATTAATGTCTTTTTTTCTTTACAAGAATATAGACTAAAGGACATTGGTGTTTTTAGGATAAGAATGCAGAATTAATTAGGTGCATTAATTTTTCATATATTCTGTAAAATTATTTTTCATATCTTGCTTGTCAAATAATATAATTAATGTAAAAAGCTTCACAAGAAATGTCAATAGGAAACAAAACTCATTAATTAAAGTATTTTTAGCTCTTTAGTGGGGACTCCAGTTTTAATATTTATAAAAGGCTTTTTAAAAAATGTGGCTGAAGTTTTGTTAAAATATAATTTAAAATAAGAAAATAATGCTTTTCTTAAACTAACCAAATCTCTATGTATCCGTTTTTCCACTGTAAATATCAGAGATGCAAAAAAGGGTACGGAAACACACAAAGCTTCTAAGTTCTAGGGCAGTGGTTCTCAACCTTCCGAATGCCGCGACCCTTTAATACAGTTCCTCATGTTGTGGTGACCCCCAACCATAACATTATTGCCGTTGCTACTTCATAACTGCAATGTTGCTACTGTTATGAATTGTAATGTAAATATCTGATCTGCAGAATGTATTTAAGCGACCCCTGGGAAAGGGTCGTTCCCACAGGTTGAGAACCACTGCTCTAGGGTCAGAACATGGTCATGGTCTTTTTTAACTTCATGTAATTGACCAAATGAAGAAATTCAAAAGCTCAGTCCAAAGTTAAGGACCCAGAAAAGTGTTTTCACCCTCACTGAGGCCATAAGACACTGAGAGGAGAAAAATGAAATAGGTACCAGAAATTTATGTTAGGTTAGTTAGCGTATGACAACCATGGGCTTAAACAAAAAGCCATTGATTCATTCATGTACTCGTTAATGCAGTCAACAACTAAATCAGTATTTAAGAGATATATTGTATTTCTGTGAAGTTAGTATATGACCAACCTTGGTTTACAACACATTAGAGTCATATCAATTATTCAGGTAGTCAATAAAAATTGGCAAATGCCTTTCAGAAATTAGTTGTCTCAGACCAAACATTGCCTATAGTGAATAAAATAAATTCAGTGACCTAGATACATGATTTTCATCTGATTATTTGCAGAGTTCACCAGGATTCTTCATTAAATAAAAGTAAGCATTTTAATAGATGATTTCTGAGTATCTAAAATGTGGTTGGTGAGAGTAGGAAGACCTCTTTTTAAAAAATTTGGGCTGTCATTTTTGTGTCCTTTGTCCCAACTGTTTCCCTACTGCTCAATTTCAGCCACAGGTGAAATTTGTTTGGCCAGAACATGGTAAACATTCTTGCATTTGAATATTCTTAGAGATGGTGTGTGCCTACTGGCTCACCATAGCACTCATTATGCCTATCCCAAGGACTCGATATCTTTGTACATTTAGTTACTTTTCATGCCCCCAAAGTATCTGGTTTTGTGAACTTTGCTTTATGATGTACAATACGGGAATAGTGATTACCATTCACCCATGTGTTTGCATTGTTCCAAAACTAGTGAGACAGATTTGAATCCTTGTCGGTTCTCTAGCCCTAATATTGTTATGAGAAAACCATTCATTCATGCACCTTTGCCATAAAATGTGTAATATCTTTACTGCAGATGTGGAATATAAGTCAAATAAATCATGAAGGCGTTGTTCTGAAAGTTAAAAATGCAAAGGTAAATAAGACAGTGATTTTCCTCATTCAGCTCACTTCCCAGTAGTTAATTGACAAACTACATCTGATGGAGCAGGAAAGGTTTCCATGTGGGGGTGATGATACCTGAACTAAGTCCTGAGAGCAAACAGCTTTCTGAGTAGATGGGTACTAGAGGAACAGTGAGAGGCAGGTACATTTGAAGTCCTGAGACTAGATGATGGAGAGCCTTCTGTGCAACGCAGAAGCATGGTTCTCCAGCCTACTGCCCACCCAACTTGGTCATCTATACCCAGAAAGTAATGTCTCTAATAGCTACTGTTAATTGCCTATTCTATATCTATTTTGCCTGTACTTCTTATTCAATTTTCTTTGAGAAGAGGCAATATGTGTGAGTAAAGTCTTCATTTCCTTAGATGACAATTTGTTTGGTCATGAGACCCTCCCTTCTAGGAGCTGAAAAGTAAGTGGACGTATTTGTTAGGGCCTCTAGGAAAGCTATTACATTAAAGAGAAAGAGGAACAGACTTAGCTGACACATGTCTCCTTCTCTGGGCTTTTCCTTTACTCTCCCTCCAGTTTGGAACATGGATGTGACCCCTACTATTGCTGCTGGCATCTTGACATCATGAAACTGAAAGCCAAGTGCTAAGAGTGGTGGGACGGGAAAATAAAATAGAAGATGCCCAGTCTCATTATGCCATCATGGAACTAACAGATCAGCCCCCAACTAGCTCTTTTGGACCTTTTTCTTTGAGAGGTAAAAATAAACCTGCTACTTGCTTAGGCTGTATTTTGTCAGGTTTTCCATTTCTTCCAAGTAGATGCAGTATTCTGATAAACCATATAGTCCTATAACAAATATTGGTGATATTACTATGCTTAGAATTGCGGTGATTTCTACATGTAGGAGAAGCAAAGATAATCAGAATGTGGTCTTTGATGCTCTTTAAAAGTATTTTAAGTGACAGAACCTTTTGCTTCTTAACTAAATAGTTCCTAGTGCCTGTGAGCCAGTTGTCCAGTTACCTGAAGATACGCGCTCACCTTCCATGAAAGGTTTATTTATAGAGCATCGCCTCTACACATGGCATCCAGTTGATTTAATATTCTTTATAACCATGCTTTGCTTTGGGAGGGTTTTTGGTCATAGAGATATCCTAGCCATCCTGAGCAGTGATCTTGTGTCACCATAGCACTACTGTGAATCAAACCCTTACCGAAGTAACAACTTCTATATGAAGGACCTTAAACACAATATGTTCGGTTGGGAGTTTCATTTTACTCTGTGTATTGAAAAAAAGGCTAAAGATAACATATATGGTGCTTATTGGCAATGGGTGTGGTAGAAGAGCCTCACATGGTAAAGGGTGGATTGAAAAGTCTAGAAAGGCATCCCAAAAACGTCAGACCTGGGGACCTATTCATTTTCAGTGAGGTTATTCTATTTCTATGAAGTATAAAAGAAGGTAATGTAGGCAGGTTCTTGTGTATCCATTAACCTTTGACATGAAGTGGGAAAAATGACTGGCATTTCTCTCCAGGTCAATCTGTGTTTTCTTCTCCCAAGAACCAGCAGAGAATCTACCCAGTGACTTCCCGAGTACAGTCATAGTTAGCAATGTCATTCCTCAGTTGGAAGGAACATTTTTTGCTTTCCAATCTGAGAAGAACTCAGACTTCTGGGACTGCATTTATTCTACATGATCACAGCTGGGCCGTGGTGCTGGCATTGTGCATCATTCATCTTGGGTCTCCCCAGCAGGGAAAACTAGTGCTGCCATGAGCAATGGTACATCTTTATGAGACTGAAACATTCTCACTTTCTTTACTGGGAATGAACATTTTTTAGATGATAGAAGAGATAAGTGATCTGATCAAAAAATACAATTTTTCCAAATGGAAATGAAGTTACAAGGTAACCTTTTAAATTACTTTATCTTTTATAAACATATTTTGTTGACTCTATTGCCATGTAAGTTTTAAAAACCTTACTGTAAAATCCTGTATGTTTATCATTTCCTTAAAGACCAGGCGTGTCAAGTGACAGTCTAAAAAAGTAGTTTTGGCTTATAAATGTACAAAATTAATGGGGAATATTGCCTTTACATCTCAAGAGGAACTTTTTTTGGAATAATGGGAAATAGGGAAACAAATTTTTAGACATGAAAATAAGTCTTAAGTAGTTCCTATAGATTCCTGAATAATGATTTTTTTTTTGTCATTTTGACATAAGATGTATTTTTTGTTTTATTTTCAGTTTAGCAGTCCCCACAGTTTATTCAGCAATATAACAGGAGAGGACTTTCACCAAGATAGAGATAAGGCAGAGACAGAGTAGGCCTCTGGGGTACATTATTTATACAGATTAACAAACAACTCAGGTTTCACACATGTGGCAGGCATGGGTTCTAGCACAAAAATAGCCATTCATTCCCCATGGCTCCCTTCCTAAAAGAGCACTCGTTTTATTAGGGTAGACAAGGTGCCCTGCCTGTGCACTGCCAGCTCCATTGTCCTTTGCCTGGCTTCTCAGGCTCCCATTTGAACCAGTACCTTCGAATGAGATGTAAGAAGAAATTGGTGAGGGACTTTGGGGAAAGATTTTCTTTCCAAATAAGACAGAGTCTTGAAAGGAGAATGGGACTGAAATGCCTAGAGCAGCAACAAGCCACAATGTAATCATTGAGGACACTAAGAAGACAAAAGCTAATGCGATAAGGATCCCAGAGGGGAAAAACAAAGGACCCGGCACCCTGAGAACATTGCTGAGTTGCTACATAAGCACTGGATTATCTAGCATCTTATGTGGAATTTTAAATTTATCCCATGGCCTCTGAGATGTTCCAAGAGTTTTTGTTTGTTTGTTTGTTTTTTCTAAATTTCTTGTGAACAAATGGAGGCCAGAATGTGGCTAACACCCAGCAAGACCTTCTTGGTTTTAAGATGCTTCCCTTTGATTATTCATACTATTATGGAATCACATAGGATAACTTCTTTTATAACCTGTCTCATACACAGGCACTTTTTCATTTCCTGCTAGGACATTCTAAGTTCAGCCACTACAAAGACAGGACAGTCTTTGTTTACACAGAGCCAAGTAAATATAGACAGTGGCATTTCTGCATGTTTTTGTGTAAACTATGTAGGTGCTACCCAACAGAATGTGGTTTCTCTGGAGATGACCAGTTATCTATAATATCAAAGCCACATTGATGTCAAATAGACCAATTATGAATAAATGATTATATATAGATAAATTATATATAAAATCACAAGAGGTGCAATTTAGAACAATGTAGTTGCTTATTAAAATGTCTAGTTCTTTTACCAAAATCATCTAGAAGCCAGCTATCATGAAGATGTTTTTCTGCAGAAGTTATCACTAGAAATATCATCATGGAATACACATGGAATACACAATATGGGGCATCTTCTCTAGGACTACCTTGTCCTATGTCAATAATTAGGCTGTGGAGCCTTTTAGGGGGGTTAAGGTACTTCTAAGACATAGGAAACATGAAATATTTGGGTTCCAGGTAAAGAGTCTGGCTGGAATACTTATTAAATTATTGCCAAACAGAATAGGTGTAGACATGGGAGCAGACCCAACAATTTAAGCAGGTCCCCAAAGTGGTGATGTTGCAGAAAGACCACAAAAACTAAGTGACACTTTGAAGAAGTGGAGAAATCACAGTTTTAATCACGCGCGTAGACTCTGGAAATGTTCCAAATCAGAGTGAAGTAACACACAGGAATTTTGCCTTATAACTGCCTTTCAAGTTCATTGTAGTGCATATATATTCCCTCCCTCGAGGCCCTGGAGGAAGTACAACTCCCACCTTCCCTTCCCCCAGGTGTTCAAAGGATCAGCTAATAATCCACCCTTCCCCCAGGGCAGCACTCATGGCTTGTTTTGTAAATTCAGTTTTGGTGAAGGAGGCAATGTCTCAGCTGAAGGTCATTAAAAATGCACACTGAGCCTACTAACATGAATTCCTACCCCCATTACTCCAAAACATGAGGGATACCTTTGAATTAGCCCTTTTTAGTCTTCTCAGTGAAAGTCTGGATCAGATTTTTCCATCTTCCTTGGGTTACTAGCACAAAACCCTCTAGAGTAGTGGTTTTCAACCTTCTGGTCCTTTAAATACAGTTCCTCATGTTGTGACTCAACCATAAAATTATTTTTGTTGCTACTTCATAACTGTAATGTTGCTACTGTTATGAATCATAATGTACATATCTGATATGCAGGAGGGTCTTAGGCGACTCCTGTGAAAGGGTCATTTGACCCACAGGTTGAGAACCACTGCCTAGGGGCTCGATGTTTTGTAGTCTGGATGGCTGAGCAATCTCAGGTGCTGTGTTCTGGGACTAGATATTTCAATGGACAGAACCAGGACAAGCCATTCTTTTTCCATTCTACCCCTTTCTGTCTTCTCCACCCACACACTGGTCTGAATCCTTCAAGACAATGGCTCTTGAACTGGATCCAAGGTTAAATTCCAACAGTGACATTCATTTGCAAAAAAATAAATTAAGGTAATTAATAGAATTTTCCTAAACTAAAGTTTATCTCCCAAAGTATTTCTTAACCTTTGGTGTCTATTGTTGCTTGTATATCACTGAAAGGTAACAAATGGCAAAATTAATGAACATGTAGCAAAAGAATTCTTATGCAGAACTTAGAGGCAACCTATTCTGTTCAGGTTAGCAGCTTACTTCTGATGGGGACCTGATTAAGGTCCTCCCCAAGAAAGTCTAGAGTCTCCATAATTGTGACTCTGTAAGAAGTTATTTGCTTTGGCCAAGTTTTTTGTTTAAGGTTGTTGGTTCTGGCCAAGATTTATTGTAATGCTGGGTTAAAACCAGCTAGTCTAGAGTCATGTATCCTTTTTCTAACCAGTGGAGGACTCAAAAGAAATGGGTGGCAAGCTTTTACAAAGGTCCACCTGGTAAGATTTTTGAGAGCCCATTCAAGTGGGAAAGACCAAGGAAGGACAAGGCTTCTATTAGCAGGATTATCAGGATAAGGCTCAGGGCAATAATCAGCTCTGTTAATATGGTCTAAGAATACTTGGTAACATTCATTTCAGTAAGTTCAGTTTGGTACAACCAGTGGTCTAGTTCTAAACTAGGAAAACACTATTGTCCAGTCAGGGCAAAGTGAATTATCTGAGAACATCTGAGCCTCCAGTGGTAACACAGAAAGCAATGTAACAGTAAGAGGCAATGATTACAAAGAGAGATACCCAAATAACCAGTCCTACCACAGGTTTTGTTTAGCAATTTCTCAATCCAAGCAATACTACTTAGAGAGGGACTTAAATCTGGCTTGCACTTACGTGCAATTCTTCAAGATTTCATTGTCTATTTTTCACTCAATTACAATTCAATCTCTCAACTCAGTGAACAATCCAGTCTAAAATTTTATCAGCCACTTGCTAGGAGCACAGATCTCAGAATAGCTCCTTCAAATTCCAGCTTCTCAGGAAAAGCTAGAACTCTGGTCTAAATTAGTTATGTGTGTGTGTGAGTGTGTGTGTGTGTGTGTGTGTGTGTGTGTGTGTTAATCAGCTGATGATCTCTTGCAGAAGCACTTGGCTTACTCTACTTTGCTGGATAGCTATTGTGTCTGGCTAGTCAGAGAGGAGCTGGCAGATCTAATGGGTCTTTGTGGGCAATGACACTCTTGCTGTTGTGATACACATACCCAAGTTTTAAGGTCTTGGCACTTTACAACCATGTAGGGAGGTCAGGAAAACCTGGGAAAGTCCTCTTGAGCCTTTGAAGCCTTTCTTGAGGAGGACCTTAATCAGGACCACATCAGAGAAGTAGCTGATACTGAGTTGGAGGGTCTGGGAATGCTTCACATAGAAATTCTGGCAGAGTTTTAAACTGTCTGCAGTCAATATCAGGGGAGCCCTTCTGGTGTTCTTGACCTAAGAATGTTTTAACCCTGGGTGTGCTTCGAACAAAAACATCCTATATAATAAAAGACTAATATGCTTAGTGTCCAGTCGTCTGGACAGCCATTCAACCAATCAAAGTATAATATGCTAATGATATGCTAAGGCCAACTCAACCACTCGCTATGATGTGCACTGACCACCAGGGGGCAGACAGTCAACCTGTCAACCAATCGCTATGACATGTACTGACCAACAGGGGACAGATGCTCTGACCAATTAGTTAGCTTGCTGCTGGGGTCTGGCTGATTGGGACTGAGTGAGATGGGATGGACATGCCCTGGAGCCCTCCAGTGGTTTCTCCCCAGCTGGCCAACCTCCTGTGTCCCTCCCTGGTCCCCATTGTGCACCGGTGGGGTCCCTCAGCCTGGCCTGTGCCCTCTTGCAATCTGGGACCTCTTGGGAGTTGTTGAAGAGCCGGTTTTGGCCTGATGGTGGAACTACTGGGTGCTATGATGTGCACTGTCCACCAGAGAGAAGATGCTCAATGCAGGGGCTTCCCCCTGGTGGTCAGTGCACTCATCTAAAGTGCCGCTCAGCTAGAAGCCATACTGACAGCTGGTGAGAACAGCAGTGACAGGAACCTCTCCACCTCTGTGGCAGCACTAAGGATGTCCAACTGCTATCTTAGCCCATGGGGAGCAGGCCTAAGCTAGCAGTCAGACATCCCCCGAGGGCTCCCAGATAGAGAGAGGGCACAGGCGGGGCTGAGGGACTGCCCCCTTCTTGAGTGCAGGAATTTTGTGCACCAGGCCTCCAGTTTTAATATCCTATCTAATAAAAGAGTAATATGCAAATTGACCATCAC